>JBBDHG010000066.1:335000-560000 GCA_037951165.1 Lophius americanus
CATATGAATCGACACGAGGAAACTTTGTATACATGATATTTTTCTTTAATAATTAATATTTTACTCGCTAAAGTGCACTTTTTTATGAAAAACAAGGACACAACTGTTCGTCTGGTTTAGTCCAACTTCGATGCATAAGAGTTGACACGAGGTCAAACATTCATCTCTGAGATTTTGGGAAAGGAACCACAGATGAAACTTCTACTTAGAAAAACATAATTAAATGTAATTTTGGACCATTATTCCACATTTATCTATTATTTTATCCAAAAGTTCTGACCTCAGACCCATTCCAACAACAGATCTCATCGTCCAAGTAAAATGTGAAATGATCTCTCTCCATGCCGCTGGACAAACAGGAGCCTCTTCATCTTCTGTCCACCGGTGTCCATGTGACAGGAGGGTGTTGCTGGAGGTGTGTGAGTCTGAAAACCAGAAACCCTCTCTGAAAAACTCCCAGCAGAAATATCCCAACAGTCCAAAACACTGTCAAATCTCCCACACTCATTACTCCACTTCCTCCACCCACATAGACACACACCAACAGACACATGTGCACACAGGCACGCACATACAAATACACACTAACAGACCCCCACTAACAGATACACAAACTCACAGACACATGTGCACACACACACACACACACTAACAGACCCAAAAACTCAGACAGGCGCACACAGACACTAACTGACACACACGCATATACATACACACACACTCACACAATAACAGACACACAAACTCACATTCATGTCGGAATGGCGACCCCCGGGCAGATTTATTGGCCATTAGAGTTATTTACTATGGAGAGGAGTCGCCCCATGAGAATCGGAGGTAGAACTGAACCGTGATGTCATAAATCTACTGATGTGGATGGGGGGGGGGGGGGGGGTAAGAGGGTGATTAGGTGAAGAGGACAGAAGAGGAAGGAGACCATTACTTAATATTCCTATCCTTCATTTGCAAATAAAAGTTGAACAAACCTTATGGTTTTTGGACATGAACTTCAGATCAAAGTTGTGTCAGAACCAGAACCAGATGTCTGACCCGTAGGGACTAGTTTCTCCTACGCTAAGGAGGTCATCGTTTGTCTGACTGTCAGCAGGATTTCACAAAAACTACCCTACAGATTTTCACGAGACTTAAATTGAAGTTTGAGGTTTGATTTAATTTAAGAGCTACAGCTCATCAAAGAATCCCGTCTCAGAATGATGTCATCAAGTTTGCTGTCAGGGATGAGGTTCCTTTAGATAGATTTAGAAAGTGTATTTACTTATTTATTCTGTAAAACTAAAGATCAAAACTTATGACTCAAAGCAATACGATTATCTGCTCTGCATTATCACAGTTTTTCTGTTGAGGTGGACGAAGTATTTAGATCCATTACCTGATTAAAAATGTTAATACCCCAACTTTAAACATTCCATTGCAAGTAAAAGTTGTGCCTAAAAAAACCTTACTCCAGTAAAAGTATCAAAGTACTATCTGCAAAATGTACTACAAGTGAAAATATTCATTCTACGACAGAATGGTACCTCTTGGTTATGGGATGTTTTGCGGTTACTATTATCTAAATAAGTTACTTCTTACTAATAGGTGGGAGGATATCCAAATCCATAAAGAAATCATCCAGCTTATAATAAGTATTTAAAGCTGTCAGACTAATATTGCTCAGTAGAAAGTAGCAAAAAATGGAAATAATCAAGCGGATATATGTATATCTGTATACATATATATGTCTATATATATATATAAGTATATATATAGACATATATAGATATATGTATACATATATATATACATATACATATATATATGTGTGTATACAGAAACATATGTATGCATATATATACATATATGTATTATATAATAAGTAAATACATTAATCATGAGTGCCTATTTACAGAGAACCAGCTTTCTGTTGTTTTGTTCTGAAGGATGTAAAACATTCAGAGTTTAATACCTCAAAAACCACTGAGCACAGCCCCCACCGGAACCATGTAAATACAATGTCAGAAACATAAATGTGAACAGTAATGTTCATAATTTAAAGGTAATCAGGGGTCTTTAATTTTAAAAACATTGGAGATAAAACATTGGTATCTAAACATTTTTCATGTTTAGATACAAATGTTTTTATTCACTTCACAGTGAAACACAGGTTTATGTTATTTTTGTCAATATTTTTTGTTTTTATTATTATTGCCGAAATGTTAAAGTCATTTCAACATAATGCAAATTTATGTTTAGTGAAAAAGTTTATTTATATATAGTAGTTTAATGATGGTCATGCCCTCAATGCTAACTATGTTAGCATGCATACGGAAACGGACCAAGCGCTAATTATCTTTCGACATTGTTGTGAGGCAGTGAACATTCAGACTGCAGCCGGAAGCCTTTATCTCTGGATTGAAGAACGGGTTACCCTCCATGGTGAACGCTGACGTTCAAGGAGAACAGATTAAGATGACAAAATTAAACTACAGGGTCTGGTTGTATCCTATCTGTTAACTGAAAGGGAAGGGAGCCATTGTTTGGGGAACCCTGCAGGCGTGCACAGGTAGTCATTTCAAAGAAAAGTCGATCTTAAAAACGACTATATATTGAAATTTTGTCTTTCCATCGAATTGATTGGATTGATTGGATGTTCAACAAACCGATTTACCGATCCAGACCGACGAATCCTTACAGCTTTAATGATTACATGAAGAGTTCAGTCTAGACCCGCTCTTTATCTTTTAAAGTTTTCTGGTAATAATTTCTCAACTGTTGATCAGATTCAATCAGATCTGGTGCATGTGAAAGGACTCTTGGAGAACTATCTCGTATTTATCCTATTTTAGTTGAATAGTTCATATTTTAATTACAAGGCGGAGCTTACTTTGAAAAACAGTTTTTTAACATCCTAACCATTTATCGATTGAGTGACTTTGAATCGACTCAAAGAGAATTACCTTATAACTGCAAAAATCACTCCGAGAGCACAAATCAGCACAAACTACAACAGTACCCTAGGTAGAATTATTGTGATCACAATTCGGTGGTTTCACTTAGGATCGGTTGCATATTCCCAACACTAGGGAGAGCTTTATGTCCAAAAGTTTTTCAGCCATAATTTAATTTAGGCCACTTTAGTCCGAATGTGGTGCACAGGAAATTACTCGAGTAGATTTATCTTGTCTGTATCATATTTTATTCTATTAGGTCATATTTAACTCACGAGGAGAAGCTTTCTTCTGAAAAACACTTGGAGCGGTTGTCCACTTATCTGAAGGTCGGTGGATGGAACCCCGGCCACTACAGTCTACATGTCGAAGTTTCCTTGAGCAAGATACTGAACCCCAATTTGCTACCAATAGTTTTTCCATTGGTGCGTGAATAATGGCGTGAATGGTTACCTCCCCTGATGAGCAGGTGGTGCCTTGCATGGCAGCCTCTATCATCACCGTAGGAATGTTTGTGTGAATAATGTTTGTGTTGTAAAAGTGCTTTGAGTGGTCAAGCAGACTAGAAAAGCGCAATATAAGTAAAATCCATTTACCATTTAATTTGAAGATTTCAATCAGGGGAAATGACTGTACAGTACAGGAATTTGTGGCTTTTTGGGAACATACCCTTGCTGTTGGGGACAGCAGCAAAGGCCTGATTATTTTCAGTGTCAGGAACTTTGTACCTGTTGCTATGTGTAATTAATCTGTGATTAACGCAAATCCTTTCATCCTTCTCTATCCTGCCTGATTGTCTTTAGATAAAGAAGGCATCATTATATTACAGCAACACCTAGAAAAAAGCCCATTGGATTTGGTCAGAGACTCTTTGATAAATACTGCATTAAATTTTATAGAAATACCGGATAGTTCATTTTATTTCAGAAAATATTTGTTGCACAGTTGGATAGTTAATGGATAAAAAATTTGACAAAAATGGGATTTTGGCTGCAAAGTATCACCTATATCCACTAGAGGGAGCTGTATGCAGATTCTGTAACTTTCAGCTGTGACATAAATCAAGGTCACTCGCTATGATACTTGAGTTGCGCCTCTTTGTACGAGGGACTGGTTGGAGTCTTCTTCTCTGATGAAGTCTTAAAGATATGATCTCGACGACGCCACGGGGTCGGTGGTCAGTGAGTTCTTCTTCCCACCAGCTGCTCGTACTTGATGCGACGTGAACATCAGCCTACATGAGAGTCTGCAGTTCAACACAGCTGACCTAAGCAGACTCTCACGCCGTCCTGAGCTGCGTTCAGGAACATTTAACTCAGTCATTGTTAAATTTAGACTCCATGAGAACACTACCACTTTCCCAGCGTGCCCTGGAGCAAGGCAGCCCCTTCACAAGGAAGGCAATGGTCAGTTGGGAGACAGACGATGAGAAGGATTAGTGGACGGTTTGACCTCTTCTGTCCTCCGTTTATATTTAGGTTGAGATCAACCCTGAAAGAGCCAACATGAGGACACAGAGGTGACAGGTCAATAGTTATCTGGAGAACTCACTAAAATAAGAGGAAGAAGCCTTGTTTCTCTCTCAACTGTGACGCTCAATGAACCTGATGGACAATAATCATTAGTGGAATTGTCTTTGCATCATACAAACATAAATCAAGTCCTACTTTTAGGATCAACAAAAGAAAATAACTAGAGGTTTGTGACAACCAGGATCATCGGCCAAGTTTCTTTGATGCACGTGAGGAGTGAAAACGTTTGCGTGTTACCTGATTCCCACAGAAGATCTACTGGATCACAAATTGCTGAAAAAGTTTAAGGTGGTTCTGACAGAAATGTGTCAGAAAACACAGTGACATCACAGTTGCATCACAGTAGCATCAAAGCATGCTGCATATGGGGCGGTGTGGCCAGTGTGACCTCCGACCCCTGTCTACTACTGAAAGCTCCTGCAATGGACTCGTCAGCATCAGAATTGGACCACGGAGCAATGGAAGAAGGTGGTTTGGTATGATTGATCAGGTTTCTTTTTGCATAATGTGAACGGCCAGGTGCATGTGTCTGCCTGGGGAAGAGACTGCTACCATTTATGTGTTAGTTTAACCTAAACACTTCTGCAGACCCATCATGTAAACGGGTTCCAGAACAGCAGTGGCCTCTTCCAGCAGGAGGATTCTCCCCGACATGCTGCAGAAATGGTTCAGGAATGGTTTGAGGAACACAGCAACCAGTTCAAGATGTTGACTTTCCCTCCATTTTCCCCAGATCACAATCCCATCCAGCATCTGCAGGATGTGCTGGTTTGGTCTGTTGGATTCCAGGCTTCAACGGGTCAGAGCTGTTTATTACTCACATAACTCCACTTCCTCACCAACAGAAGACGTGGTTTCCACTGACACCTCATCAGCATGGATGTGCATCACTCGACAGAGTTTTCTTTTTTTTTTAAATGCTGGATCTGCTCTGAAACTTAACAGGTTCATTTCGCTCATCTGTTCACCATGTTCTGTTGAAATCTCACCAGTGGTTATTTTGTGATCCTGAAATACTTAAAATATGCACCAGTATAAGTTACTTTACTGAATCCAAATATTTTACAGCTTTCTAGACGTATTTTTCACAATTTGAAGTCTACCTCCACTAGCGAAGACCACTTCACTCCACGATTTCAGCCTAATAACCACAAGTAGACAAAAAAGCAATGTCGGACCATCTGGATTGGTTTGTGCGGCAGACTCAGAGTTTATTTAAGTTCCTCGGCAAACTGTAGAGTCATAAACAGACATCATCTACACTTCCTGGTCAGTCTTCTTCTGTGGTGTTGAGTTTGAAAAGTTACTCTGCTGACTGGTGGTCTGGCATACAAACTACAATGTTTCAAATCATTTTTAGAGATCATTGTGTACCAGGATTGTTTCTTATCTAAACTCAGGATTTTTATTAAAACGAAAAGAAAAACATTTTCGCTTTGAGCTAAAATACAAAAGAGGCCTGAGAAATGCTTAGGCTGTAAAATTAACCTGGCAATGCTTTAGCTTGGAAATGTTAGCAATAGCTTCTATATTAGCAATAGTCCGCAAGCAGAATGTATTGCGAATATACGTCATTAAATTAATTGAATAACTAATCCAGTGTTTCTGTATTTAAAAATCATTAGCGGCTCAGTAGGCCAAGAGCATTGGCAGCTCCTTTAAGGCGCCCCCCGAACATATTGAGTTCAGGGTCTGGCTCAAGGACCCTACAACAGACTGCAATGGGAATGCAGGCTAGGCTAAGGAGCACAAGTAAAAGAACCCGATAAAGACCCCAACTTGTGATGATTTATCCTGGCCTGTCCATCTGCCCAGTTTACCGACTCAAATATGGTCTTCCTGTGGGAACACCACCTGTCCTTCTAACCCTCTAATGTTCCACCCCTCAAGAACAAGGCCCCCGAGACGCTTAAACCCCTTTGCTTGAGGCAGCAGGTCACCGCCCACATTGTTATTCTGTCAAAACCATTCAAATTGCTGTTGAAACAAGTTTAGTGAACTTTATAGTGCAAGATCCAACCAATATTATTTCAATGCACTTTCCAAAAAGAGCAAGACTAGACACTACCCTTCATTCTACAGTGACCCATGAGCAAGAACATGGAGAAGGTGGCAAAGAAAACCCCTGACTTTTACTGGTTGGCTGAGGAGAGAGATAAGAGAGAGAGAGAAAGAGGAGAGAGAGACAGAGAGAGGGGGAAAGAGGAGAGAGAGAAAGAGAGAGAGAGAAGGAGGAGAGAGAGACAGAGAGAGAAGGAGAGAGAGAAGAGAGAGAGAGAGAAAGAGGAGAGAGAGACAGAGAGAGAAGAGATCTGAGGCCAAACATCTCTATCCAACATGACTCCCTGACTGATGCGAGTGAATGGATGCTCAGAGCTTTGAGGCAGTCGAGGTAAAGCTGCTTCCTCAGTTCAGGTGTTGAAAACTCAGAGCACTGGCGTTTCCAGTGTCAAGAGTGGTCACTCGCCCCAGTCGCCCCTAGAAGGCAGGGGAAGATTTATTCATGTCCCTCTTACCTCTTCCACTGGTCTGCCAGGTCCCAGCAATGGGCGAAATCCTGCTGCGGAGCGGGCATCAACCACCACACCTCGTCAGTGAGACCCTGCAGCACCCTGGTAGACCTGATCCCTGTGACCTCAACCAGTCTGTCGATGGAAAGTGTCACCCGGGGGCAAAGTTTTAGGACACCCGCCTCAGTGATCTTATTCCTCACAGAAGCCGAAGACAGCGCAGAACACGGTCTTTGTGGAGCAGCGGTTCCTCAAACAGCCACATGCCGGGCCTGGGGTGCAGCAGGAGAGAAATTAAGAGCTTGCAAGGCCTCGATCACCGAACGCTAAAATGGCGTCAGTCCAAAAAGGTCACACTCCGCATTCCTCATCAGGAACAGATGCCTGGCCAATCCTGGGTGACCTGCCTTCCTCAGCAGCAGCCATGCCACCTGAGCTCAGCCGTAAGAGCAGCCATAGAGCGGGCCCTGACCTGCCCGCAGCCGGAAAACCTCAGTCGGTAGTGCAACATCTACTAGACCGTGGCAAAAGTAGCTTCTTCCTGCTTACTGAGTACTTTGATTATTGTAATTCTGATACTCGATGTACTCTGTTATACTTATGTCCTTTAACTGCGAATTTCCTTTCTCTTTTTTTATATAGTGGTGCTTTTATTGTGGTAAATGCTTTCCTCCACGTCCTCACTGTTGGAGAACAAGAACAGTTATCATCTATTAGCATCCCATTAGCATCGCCAATGGTAACCCAGCATGCAGTCTGCTCATGGGGTGTGAAGAGAAGACTGCAGGAAGAAAGTCCTGCATCAGGACACCTTTGTTAGAATTTTGTTGCGATCTGAATCAATGAGAAGGTTCAAACTTGTTCCTGCCAAAAACTGAAAGCTTTAATCTGAAAATTGCTTCCAACTCAGACACATAAAACCTCCAAAGCTCCGATAATTACAGTCGTGGTTCAGTGTAATCCTGTTGACCCGGAGCCAAATTCCCCCACTGTCTCCACCAAATCTGATCCAGGATCAGTCTGAGTCCAGAGAACATCAGATAAACATCAGTCAGTGTGTGTGAAAAAAAAATCTGATTTATATTTTGGTTTTAATCTGAGTTAATACAGCCTCATATCTAAGTACCATTAGTTCTAGATCTGCAGCTGCTGTCATTCAGTGAATTAAACCTTAATGTTGCTATTTTAAATTAGCAGTAAGTAGCAGCTAGGAGATAGTAAAAGTTAGAACCTAGTATCTGTTAAGAGCTAGTAATTATATCCCCAAAAAGTCGTGGATAAAATAGAATCGTAATCGCCGGGTCTGTTCATGGTAAAAAAGGTGGTTTGTAATAAAACTCTTCGCTACAGTGTGATGACATCACAACGTGACAGAAACAACTTCATCATTCAAAACGACTTTAGAGCAGTTCTAAGGTCACAGTTGGTCCAGACACCTTCTGAACCGGGTCTGAGGGGGACTGTAGATTAAAAAGATACAGGAGAATGAAGTGAAGAAATTTAGTCAGTCCTTCTGCTGCAGTGCACCTTGGGAAACACTGAGAGAAGATGCGTTCAACCGAAAAACATTTCTTTGTATGAAAATCCTACAGGTTCAGACACAAACCCTAATCATAACACCCTGTGGTTGGTCCCTGAATGTGTGTGTGTCTGTGTGTGTGTGTGTTTGTGTGTGTGTGTGTGTGTGTGTGTGTGTGTGTGTGTGTGTGTGTGTGTGTGTGTGTGTGTGTGTGTGTGTGTGTGTGTGTGTGTGTGAACGTCCTGTAAAAACCATCTGGAGAGCTTTTCCTCTCAGCAGCATATCAGACAGGAAGATGCAGAAAACGGTCAGACAACGAGGACCTCTGGTTAGCTTGTAAGCTAATGGTAATGCTAATGTATTTTTCATGTAATCCCCTGACTTCGTTCTGAATAATTCCTCTTTGGGCTAAAACCATGCAAATTTCTACCGTGTCCCGCCACTGACACGAAAACACGGCTTATTTTGCTGGAATATTCAAATTAAGAATGCAGGGATGACCAACGGCTCTTCTCCCAGTAACCTCTCTACAATAACCGGTACCTCTATAATAACCAGTAACCTCTGTCTAATAACCAGTAATCTCGGTCTAATAACCAGTAACCTCTGTCTAATAACCAGTAACCTCTGTCTAATAACCAGTAACCTCTGTCTAATAACCAGTAACCTCTTTCTAATAACCAGTAACCTCTCTACAGTAACCGGTACCTCTATAATAACCAGTAACCTCTCTACAATAACCGGTACCTCTATAATAACCAGTAACCTCTATCTAATAACCAGTAACCTCTGTCTAATAACCAGTAACCTCTGTCTAATAACCAGTAACATCTGTCTAATAACCAGTAACCTCTGTCTAATAACCAGTAACCTCTGTCTAATAACCAGTAACCTCTGTCTAATAACCGGTAACCTCTCTAATAACCAGTAACCTCTGTCTAATAACCAGTAACCTCTGTCTAATAACCAGTAACCTCTGTCTAATAACCAGTAATCTCGGTCTAATAACCAGTAATCTCTGTCTAATAACCAGTAACCTCTCTACAATAACCGGTACCTCTATAATAACCAGTAACCTCTATCTAATAACCAGTAACCTCTGTCTAATAACCAGTAACCTCTGTCTAATAACCAGTAACATCTGTCTAATAACCAGTAACCTCTGTCTAATAACCAGTAACCTCTGTCTAATAACCAGTAACCTCTGTCTAATAACCGGTACCTCTATAATAACCAGTAACCTCTGTCTAATAACCAGTAACCTCTGTCTAATAACCAGTAATCTCGGTCTAATAACCAGTAATCTCTGTCTAATAACCAGTGACCTCTGTCTAATAACCAGTAACCTCTTTCTAATAACCAGTAACCTCTCTACAATAACCGGTACCTCTATAATAACCAGTAACCTCTCTACAATAACCGGTACCTCGATAATAACCAGTAACCTCTATCTAATAACCAGTAACCTCTGTCTAATAACCAGTAACCTCTGTCTAATAACCAGTAACCTCTGTCTAATAACCAGTAACCTCTGTCTAATAACCAGTAACCTCTGTCTAATAACCGGTAACCTCTCTACAATAACCACTAACCTTTCGTGACCAGTAACCTTTCGTGAATATCCTTCGGTTTATTTCCCACAGTCTGATGGTTTCCTTGCACTCAATGACAATTAAACGTCCATATTTGGTTGTTTACAGAATCACTGATGATGTCATCATGAGTTGAGTGGCTTTGAGTCCATTGTTTGGCAACCAGCTGTGATCCACAAAGACAATAGTTGAACCCTTTGAATCTGCAGCTGGTCTCAGATCTGCTGAACTGGTGAAGATATTGGGGCATTGGTTTCTGATGGTTGAATGCCAGCACTCAAGACATAGATAGTGCGTTTAAATACCACCTTGGCAGTGGTGTGTTTAAAGACAATGCTGACGGCAGTACGTGCAAGGAATGTGATGATTCTCTCTGCAGAAAGTTTCTGAGTTGATTTTGATAAAAGCAGTTATTAGAAAAAAGCGGACTCAGCACATTTCAGAGTTTGGGACCACATGGCCACCATCACGGCGAAATGTCCAACGACTGCAGGTGCTTCACCGAAACACAGAGTCGCGGTGTGTCACCGTGATGCGTCATGATGCGTTTACGGTACGGTGGAAGTCATGAAAACAAGAACAACAATCCTGTAGCAACAATGATCTTTATTTAAGCTGAAAACAACAAATTTTATTTACTAAATCTACACCTATGTGTTTACAGAAAAATTACAATTATTTAAATATAAAATATAAACAAGTCCATTTTTAAATAACTTAGTGTGTCTCTTGAATTGTGTCTCTTTGTCTCTCCTCATGTTTGGCAGGGAGGGAAAAAACTTGGCAGGAAAACCAGAACAAACCCTGCACCTCCTCCCCCAAATCCCTCCTCCTCCCCCCTCCCTCCTCGCCCCCCCTTTTCTCTCCCTCTCCAGTTCATTCACAGCTCAGTCGATCAAGACCATCACATCTCTCTGTGTCCTCTCTGTCGGTCCTTTATCTCTCATTCATTCATTCCTTCATCCATTCATTCATTCTCTCAGTCTTTCCTTAAATCATGCCCAGTTTTCTGACTGTTTATATGAGTGGAGCCTCTCTGATCCTCCTGCTGACTGCCGGTGAGTCCTTACTCTGTTTGACATCTTCTACATGGGATCCCAGTGTGTGTGTGCGTGTCTGTGTGTGTGTGTGTGTGAGTGAGTGAGTGAGAGAGAGTGTGTGTGATGCAGCTGTTTAACTTCCTGTACACAGAGAGTATGTGTTATGGTGAAATTATTTTACAGTACATTCTACTGTGCTGTACTCTAATCCCTCCCTGCTGGTGGTCCATATGGAGGTCCTTCAGTTTTTTGTGGAATCCTCATGAAGCTCCATACATAGTATGAATGCTGTTAATCTAGCTTAGCATAACAACTGCAACATGTTGAGTTTGAGTTCAGTTGAAATTAAATGTAAACATGATGATCAGTGATATTTCTAGGTGGATTTTGTGATTCTTAGGTCTGGTAAGATTGGTTCTCCAGCACTGAAATCTCTTATATATGTTGCAGAAATATAAATTTGGTCTTGGTTTAATTAGTGATAACATTGGCTGGTATAAAATAAAAGACATAATGTTGAGGTTACGGTCTGATGGAATAGATTTTAGGTCATATTTATGACTTATAGTTTAATATGGAATTTCCAAAACAATGCTGTTTGCACATTATGTGAGATCTCCTCTGGTTTGGTTGTTGCTGCATCACATTCAAAACAAACTGGAGAGGTGTGAACGCAACATGGACACTAGAGAAAAAAACTTCCTCTTCCTCCTAATAATAATAATAATACATTTCATTTATAATGCACTTTACATTTGGAACAAATCTCAAAGAGCTACAAAGTAGCAGCAGATGTGTGTGTTTTTATCTGTATCAGCTCACAATTAACTGTCAAGCAAATTAAATATCATACAAATTACTTTACTTATTTGATCATATAATTCATTTTAAAAGTGTTTTTAAGTGATCCTGTTCGAGATAATCTAACCCAGTAAGGTGGTAGTTAACAGGAAGTGAACGGACCAATGAGAGTGAGGCATGAATGAACAGACCAATGAGAGAGAAACAATAATGAATGGACCAATAAGAGTGAAGCATGAAATCCACAGACTTTATATATGTTTTGCTGAACAGCTGGTTTTAATGAGAATCCTGCAATGTGAACAATCCACCCAACCCTCTGACCGACCCCCCCCACGCTTTTGTTCTCTTCCCTCTACTCTATTTCCCCCCCTCTCCTCTTTTCTTATTCTTCTCTTCCACTTTTCCTCACATTCTTATCTTATCCCATCTTCTCTTCCTGTATATTTTCTTTCCTCCTCATTCTTTTCCTCCTTCATCCCTTATCTCACCTTCCTTTTGTTTTTCATGCCGGTTTCACACAGTTTGATTGTCATGTGATCTTTGTCGGGATGCATGTTTCACCTGGTTTTCGTTACCTCCTCCCTGCAGAGTTGTGATGAGACTGTGATTGACAGGGTGTGGCGATGACACGCTTCCTGTTTGGGACTAATTAGCAGCCCACCCCCTCAGTTCCCATCAACCTACTGTGTGTGTGTATGTGTGTGTTAAGTCATGGAGAAAGAGGAAACAGTGACGAAGAAGCAGGAAGACTGCAGACCCACCTGGAGCTTCCAGGCTGAAGTACTACTCTACTAACTTTATGACTTACATTTTAAAATTCTGACTTTATCTTTGAAGTTTTGTGACTTTTGTCTAATAAAACTATAACTTTTTCTTACAAACATAATATTTGTAAGATCTTGTTATATTTTGACCTTTTCAATTACATTTACAACTTTATTCTCAATTTTGGTCTTTTGTCACATAAATAATGTCTTTTATTGTAAAGTCTAAAGTTTTTTTACAACTTTGTACTACTAGTACATTTACAACTTTATTCCTGTAATATTATTTTGAGTCTGAGTCAGTTACTACGGCAACTAACTCTGTCAACCTAACCTAACAGGTTTACTTAAACAATCAGTTTGGTGTTACAGCTACTGAAAAAATAAACAATAACTCATACTAAGAGTATGTTTAAAAACAAAGTGAGGTATAATCATGAAGCTACCCGCCTGCCACAAAGTTTTTTCGGGTGAGGTTTTCTTGGCAGTAGTCCACACAAATTGGACATCCAGACATCCATCTTTTCCATAACTCTCTCCGGCTCATCCCAGAGGTATAGTGGGGGGAAAAATGAAGTGTTCCCAGATGAAATGTATAATCCCTCCAGTGAGTTTGTGTCCAATCTGTCTCCAAGTCTGTATTTGGATTATATTTTCTGCTGATTTCTTGTGCGCTGAATGCCCATGAATGAAAAGAAAAATATGTTTTATATCATTCCATCACATTTCACACGCAATATTCAGAGACATGCAGTAAAACTAATAGATACATTCACTCAGGCAGCAGTTTTCTCCCATGACAGTTTCCCCTTCTTCTTTGAGCAAGCTGTGTTTCTCTCTTTTTTCACAACATATACCCATGAGCCCATTAAAACCTCCAGCTCAAATGGTGTGAAGTATGGCGAGCACATAGCGTCTCACTGGTTGCCATGGGGAATCAAAGTATCTGCGCTCCACTGGTGATGGCTTTTGATCGTCGTCGGGCACGAGTTCAACTCCCAGTCAATAAAGTGTTGATTGAACCAGTTGGGATCAGCTGTTCTGGATCAGAACACTCAAGAGTTCCTCGTTGGGATTAAACAAACCAGAGCTCAGAGTTAAACTCTGGGTTTAGTTAAACCTGCTGTCTAGAATACACCCCTGCTGACAACGTTTATGTAGACTTTATCTAGATATAAAATAAATAAACGTAGGTGAGCAAGTTACTCTCCCGTCACTCATTTTCAGATCACAGCCGACCCAACACAGGCGATGCTTTTCAAGTTCTTTCACGGAACCAGAGTCCCGTCCATCACACGGGAACCTCCAGCTCTCTGAACACTTCCTGTCACTCTATAACCGTTTCCACATTGACCAGCTCCCCTACTGGGAGCTGACCGGTTCAGCCAGAGCCTGGATTTAACCATTGGGGACCAGAGACTTAATATATGTCCGACCTCCAAACCCTTTTACTTCTTTTTCTCTGTGTGACTCATATACATATTCACCTTCTACATCATTCTAACCACAAATCTACATGTTTGTCGCTTCATGTTTTCTGCTTCAGACGCCCTGGGACAGAAAGAAATACTGTTTCCTGTTTAAATCAGTGTCTGCACACGAACAAGACGTCCGCCAGAGAGTCTGTAGAATAAATTATTACAAAGGAACTGATGAAATTAAGATAAACTAGAGGTAAAACACAGTTAATGAATGCAGCAATAAAACATCAAAAGCAGTTATACAGACTGCTTCAGACAGCGAATGAGAATTTATTAATAGATTTGGATAAATGATGCTTATTATTTATTTTTTAAGTCCAGCTTCGTCTGAATTACATTCTCAAAATGAACAGCTCCCCACCATCAAGTGTTTTTAAATAACCGTGGTGACTGTTGACAGGTAAGGGCTGAAATAATTTATTTTCAGTGTAAGTAACATTGTACCTGTTGCTGTATGTGAGGGATCTATGATTACAAAAAACCCCCAGTATCTATAATCTCCCCTGGAAAAGCCTTGTTTCTGGGAAATTAGTCTTTTTTTTTTTTAATCTAAAAGGAAATATAGTCTTACCAAGCATGTTTTGCAATAGAACATTTACCTAATTCCAAGAATCTATCAGAACTTCCTGCTTATGCTGAGAAGATTAAACTATTAAGAAGGTCCATCAATAGTTTTATAGTATTTCCAAAAGGGGAACAAGACACTTATTTAAGAGTCAAACCTTTTGCTCAACGTCTCCATCTAAGAATCTGACCAAATGAAACGGCAAGATTCAGAAATTCAGCACAATGAGAAGACCTAAATTTGAATTTTAAGTATTCTTTTCCAAATTGGTTATTTTAATTCAAGAGAGACAGGCAGTGTACCCAAAATGGGATTTTGACACCAGAGAAGGATTTTGGCTGAAAATACCAACTACGTCCACTAGGGGAGCACTACAGTATATCTATACTGTACACTACAACCTTTGGCTGTGATGAAACCCTAGGGTTCGATTAAAGTCTAGCTCTGTGCACAAGAAAAAAAAGAAAAGAAGCAAAAACTGGGTAGAAGCCGGATTATGGGCCTATCGAGAGGAACTGGTTAAAAACTTTTAATGGACTCTTGTATTTCTGCACATAAAGACTGGATCTACATCCAGATGGTTTATGTTTGGATGATTTATGTCAGATTTTACATCTTACTTATTTATCTGAGTGGAATTATTCAACACAGATGATGGATGATGCTGAGAGGGAGGAAGAACTTCAGAGGTTCCCATCAAGTTGTGTAATTGTGTTTGTGTGTGCATGTATTCGTGCTTGTATATGTGCGTGTGTGTGAGAGTGTGTGTGTAAGTCTGTATGTGTGTCAGTGTTTGGGTGAGTGTGTGTGTGTGTTTTTGTATGTGTGTGGGTGAGTTGTGTTTGTGTGTGTGTGTATTTGTGCTTGTGTGTGGGTGAGTGTGTGTGTTTTTGTATGTGTGTGGGTGAGTATGTGTGTGCGTGTGTTTGTGTATGTGTGTGGGTGTATTTGTGCTTGTGTGTGTGTTTTTGTATGTGTGTGGGTGAGTATGTGTGTGCGTGTGTTTGTGTATGTGTGTGGGTGAATTGTGTTTGTGTGTGCGTGTATTTGTGCGTGTGTGTGGGTGAGTGTGTGTGTTTTGTATGTGTGTGGGTGAGTATGTATGTGTGTGTGTGCGTTTGTGTATGTGTTTGGGTGAGAGTGTGTGTGTATGTGTGCTTATCTAATTGATCTCTTATTCAATCCAACTGCCAACGTTTGTTTGTAATTCGTCTTTATAATAGAAGTGTTTTTCACTTTCAAAGTCAGTTGAATCATCAGACTCCCGGTCACTTGGTCACACATTTTAGATTTCTTCTCGATATTCGTTTTTCTTGAGTTGTGAGGTCATAATGTGCAACTGCTCTGCCTTTAGGGGCCCTTATCCACCCTCTGAATCCTAAGATCACGCCGGTGTGACCACCAACCTGACATGTCTTTGGGTTCAGTATTCTCATGCCATGAGGGCCGTGGTCTTTGCACAGGGGCCTTCAGTGCTACACTCGATCTCAACTCTGGTGGAATATAGTTCTATAGCCTGCCTCCAATAACTTCACTGTGGCACACTGGCACCACCAGACCACTGAATTTGGAATCATTCTAACCACGACAGCAGCAACCATGTAAATCCAGCAATAATCAACAGCTTTTTAAGAACCATCAGAACTTTAGACTCACCAACGCTGTTCATCACTTGAAGACTATCCTCCTTTCTTCCGTTAAAAAGATAAAAAAAGAGCTCAATGACACGGTATCAAGACGCTGGATCCTTAAAGTTCCATTATAAACTCCTTCTCCGTTGAAATTGAGGCCAAACAGGTGAAAAAGTTGGTGCGTGGTCGACTTTACTCAGCAACTGGCCTTCTTCATTCATAACAATGATGTAGAGCGAGAATCCCCTCGTGTGTCAAAGAGAACGCCCAACATGTCACATTTGAAATGCGATTGGTTGAAAGAATATGAAGATCAACAAACATTATCCTCAGAGTAGATGATTTTCCCGCAGACGGCGGCGGGGAAATCTGGATGGATAAAACAAAGCACTAATTTACACGAAGCAGTCAGGGAGAGATGCAATGAAATGACATTAATACACGGATGGAATCGAACCATTTCAAATACATGTAGTTTCAGTAAAAATGTTGGTTGAATTAGGAGAATACAGTGTTCTGGTGCTGACCTTTTCTACGTCAGCACCCTGACGGCCCGCCACCGCTTCAAACTAAATGTTTAAGCAAAGAATACCTGACACGTTATGATACATGATACTGTGCACCAATAAAAGCCAAAAGAGCTTCAGACTCCAGAGGGTTTAATGAGACTTCTCTAGGTGGGCTGGTTACATCTTTATTCCACCCCTCCATTCTGTATTAACAAAGTGAAGACGTAATGAAGGGTCTAAGATATTCGGCAGCAGAGATTGTAACAGAGATCAAACAGACATCAGTATCCGTTTCTCTTAGACAACTGTTTTGTTTTCACTGAACTCAGCAGTAGTGGAAAAGCTCCATATTGGGCAAGTGTAATAAACAGCAAGCTGTGGTTCCACAACCAAAAGAAGCGTTTTGTAATGGAAATTGGTGCCATAGTCTGGTGTGACGTCATACATAAGCTCCAAGCAGTGGGTTAAAAAAATAATTTGACTTAGAACACAACTATCCACTTTCATGGTACCCACATCCCGTCGTCCCCATCTACGGTCCAATCCCAACCAAAACAAGCTTTTTTTGTCAGACAAAAAGGCTGTTTGATCCGGATCATTGTCGAGGGGAAATTGGACACCTGTAATTTTATTTCAGATCAAACTGAAGAGTGAAATCTGAAAACAGGGCTCATCCTTTCTAAGGATTCTTTGATTTTTCATATGAAGCTGAAAAATCAACCAGTATTTACTGCTACTAGCTGCTAACTGTTAATGGAGGCTTTTTCTATGGGAGCCACATATATACTGCAAGTTAAAACGACACAGTGTAACCCATTTATGCAGATTTCTGATTCATGTTACTACCTCAACAGACTCTGGAAGAACAACTTTGAGGGGCGGGATAAAGGTGCACCAGGTCAAACTTCAGAAGGTTATGTAAAAGGGTCGTAGAAGAATGGTGTGTGTGTGTGTGTGTGTTTGTGTTTGGTGTGTCTGTGTGAGTGTGTGTGTGTCTGTGTGTGTGTGTGTGTCTGTGTGTGGCTTGCAACCAGAAGTCAAGTAGCAGTTAGCAGTTAAGAGCTACAAGCAGCTAGAAACTGTTAGCAGCAAGTAGCAGTTATCAGCTAAAAGTAGTTGTCAGTTAGTAGCAGTTAGCACATTGTAACAGGTAGCAGTCGGTTGCAATTAGCAGCTAGCAGCAGTTGGTAGCTAGTACCAGGCAGAAGCTAGAAGCGCTTAGCAGGTGGTAGTAGTTGACAGCTTGTAGCAGCTAACACCTACTAATAATAATAATAATTTATAATGCACTTTACATTTGGATCAAATCTCAAAGGGCTACAAGGTATAAGCAGATAAAAACATCAATAAAAAAATATAATACTAATTATATAAGAATATGACCAAAAAGCAGCAATGTTAATTAAAGTTATAGGTTCTGCTAAAAAGGAAAGTTTTAAGTCCTTTTTTAAATATCTCAGGCGTCTGTGGAGCCCTCAGATGGTCAGGGAGGGCATTACACAGACGAGGGGCAGCAGAACAGAAGGCCCGATCACCCATGGTGCTGAACTTAGTCCTAGAAGCACTTAACAAATAGCAGCATTTAGCAGCTAGTAACACTTAGCAGCTAACTAAAATAAGACAATATTGAGGAGACAGAGTGACATTCAGGCGTTGTTGTGTGATCTCTGTGCAGAAACGTTTATGTCATGATGTCATGATGTCATGATGTCATGATGTCATGATGTCATGATGTCATGATGTCATGTATGATGTTAATGGTTAGCCTAGCTTTGCAACGATTATGGAAGCAGGGTTGGAAGAGGGTAGATGTGTTGGGAAACAGTCTAGCTAAGGAAGCAGGCCTTATATTTTACTGCTGTAGACTCAACACACTTTCAGCACTGGCTCCAGTTTAAGATCCACCACATGTGGTGTCCGTGACTTTTAACCCTGAATGACACATGAAAGCTGTAACAGATACTGTCTCTATGTTCTGAGACCTCCACCTCAGGGCTCTTTACAGTGGGTCTTGGCCAGCATTGCTCTATCCTTGCTGCTCCAACAGCAACACGACTAAAAGATGAGACCCTGTGTTTCTGTTTTCAGTGTCAGAGGCTCGCTATGAAGGCGTCACGCCGTCTCCAGACTACGACTCAGACTACAACGCCACCTTCGATTACAGCTTCTACAGTAAGTCACACACTCTCAGCTGTACCTTTAGCTTCATCTCCTTCGCGTCGCTCACTGGAACATGGCCTGCATTGGAGCAGATGTGGGATGTCATGTTTTCACTCCTCTAATAAACACAAAGACTTTGAGAGAGGGAAGAATGTTTTCTCTCCAATCAGACCTGACCTTCCCCAGAAAGTTCACCAGTTATCCACTGAACCCACATCCCTTGCTGGGCAGCCAGCGGTTGAACGATGTGGTCATCCAAAAAAACTAGTACTGTACTGACGTGGTTTGAGCAATTGCACACATTGACTCAGCACTAATTTGCTTAGCCACCAATTTAAAATATAATTCCATGCTGCCTCCTCTTGCCCATAAATGCATTTCATAATCAAAGGTGTCAATAACTTGACGTTAAGAAAAGCATCTTATCTAGAGCAAAGGAAAACAATCTGTTAATAAATTAGTGACATAAAAGTCTTTCCATATTGAGACACAAATGACAACATTTTATCAAGTTGTGTTTATTACCAATAATGAAAACTCAATTTCTGAACTTCTTAAATACAATTGGGCTTCCTAACCTTTTATTGCTTACTGTGCACAATGTTAGATTTAAATAAAAACAATTGATCATGTCACGGCTAAAGATGCAGTATGTGCATGGAGCTCCTCCTACTGGACACAGGTAGTATTTTCCAGCCAAAATCCCATTTTGGTGTAGATTAACATAAACTTTTTGGTATTTTTACCAAATTTGATGCAGATTTTCTGAGAAACGTCATTGATTTTTTTTGATTCATGGTTGTACTGTAGTATAATGAAGTTATAGCCTTTTTACCTTTAAAAAAAATCAAGCTGCGGATAGAAATATTGATATTTTTGTGGTCAATCATAGATTACTAGCACATAGTAACAGGTACAAGGTCAGTAACACTGAAGTTAAGTATTTTTTGGTCTTAACTGTCCATAGACACCAAGGTTGTTTAAAAACATCTGATAGTTGTGGAGCTATTTTAAGTTTATTTTGGGTATGACGTTCATGCGAGGCTTGGCTTGAAATAACCAATGGTGAAAAGAATACTTACATTTAAGATTTTAGTGTTGTGTATTGGGCTGAATTTAAGAATCTTGTAGTTTGACTCTTTTCATTTGATCAGATTCTTAGATGGAGACACTGTGCAATAGTTGTGACTCTTAAAATAAGGATCTTGTTCCTCTGCTGGGAATATTTTTTATGTTAGATATCTCAAAAACATTGTTGGACCTTCTTACTCGTTAAATCTTCTCAGCAGAAACTGGAATATTTGTTTGATTCTTTAAATCAGATACATTTTCTATTGCAAAATATGCTTGATAAGGATAATTGTCTTTTTCTGTAAGTAAAGAAGGACATATTCCCCAGAACAAAGCCGTTTAACCCTCCAGAGGATCATTTTGGTTTAATCTGGCGCCCCCCTGTGGATTAAAATGCTTTCAGAGCCATTATCTCTAAATGTGTCTTCTGATCTGCTAATCGCTGAGGGTATCTATTTGAACAAGTGGGATATAATATTCATAACTAGGCATTTGTTTTGTGTCATTTCAGTTCAAAGTACTTTTTTTTAATAAAAGTTTATTTTGAAAAAGCCCTGTTCATATCCATAGATCTGATTTCTGGATGGATGGGGCCAGGTTTGTACAGACGGAGTGGGATTTTGCATTTTAAGTTCTTACTGTGTTTTGACAAATGGAGGATCATTCTTATAATTTAAAAAATGAAAAGGCAATGGAACGCCAAGCCTCGCCGTCACAGACGCCTGAAACATTTAGATGTAGAATCCTCTGGCAACCCGCAACCAGGAAACCAAGTGTTGTAATAAGATATAATAATAATAATAATAATAATAATAATACATTTAATTTATAATGCACTTTACATTTGGATCAAATCTCAAAGTGCTGATATGAAATATCCATCTAAGTTAATCACGTAGTGTCGACGTAAAGAGCCACATTTAATTAATCTTGTGTCAATGTGAGTTAAATGTAATATACGGAGTCAAATAAATTCCAAAAGAGGACAAGAAGAATTAATTTGAAATGCATTACTAATAACTTTCACAGTTTTTCGCAGCTCTGTAGCTCTTTACGTTTGTGTGTCACAGAAACGTCAGGTAAAAATCGGTCTCTATTGAAACATTCAATCCGATTGGTGATCACTGATCTAAAATCACGTCTCTCCGTCGATAACACAGACATCATTTCAGCTGTAACCAAAACATTTAATGTCAAACATTTGACTCCTAAACAATAACGGAGCAAACAAACGATCCTTCCTGTCAGCGTGACTTAAATGGTTCGGCGTAAACTGTACTGTGGTACTGTGGACTTGTGTTCAGGTAACGGCAGTATCGAGGACCTTGACAAGTTCAGTGAACGATTCATCGAAGAGGGCGAAGGTGAAGACGAGGACTCAGGAGAACGGCATGAAGAGGAAGTCCCTGTTACCACAGTAACTACCCTGAGAACCACAGAGCAGGGCCAAGTGGACATTCGAAGCGCGTCATCACTTCTTGTTTCCCTGGTAAGACCCTCGGAGGGACTAAACAATCTGAACTACGTTATCTTAACCTGAACTCAAACCAGATTTAAATATAACCTCAGTTAAATATCATTTAGTTACATATAAGTTTGACTAAATTAAAACGAAGCCTCAAATAATCCACACACAAAACAGGTTTAGTTCAAACCTCAGTCAAGTTAGTTGAGGCTTAAATATAACGTCGGTTCAGTTTAATTAACATAATGTTAATTTTGACTAAATTTAAACCTATATTAATCCAAACAGAAGGTTTAGTTTAAACATCAATTAAACCTAATTAAACCAGGCTTCAATTGAATTTAGTTAAACTTGAGTTTAACTAAGATGAATTTAACTTAATAACAATCATGCCTCCTTTATTAATCACTTACAGTCATAGACGTTAAAACACAGTGAAATTGTTTCTATGTATTTGACCCATCGCTGAGGGAGCAGTGGGCGGGACTTGAAGCATCCGGGGAGCTGGAGTTTCAGGATCTTGTTCAAGCACCCTACGTCATGTCGAACCGATAACCGTCCGATCTTCCAATTTCGAGACGGCCACCCATTGTTTACCCACAGAGCTACACCCGCCCCTTAGACCAAGTTTAATTCAAAATTTAAGTTTATCCACAGGGGAAACAGGTTTAGTTCAGTTTAAACCTAAATTAAAACCAAGTTAACCCAGGCTTAGATAGAACATCACTTTAGTTTAATTAAGTTAAATCAAATATTGACTAAATTCGATTTAAACCCAAGTTAATCCACGGAGGAAACAGGTTTAGTTTAAACCTGAAATACATCAAACTTAATCCTGGTTTATCAGGTTTGTGTTTAATTAAATTAAATTTAGACTAAATTAAATTTACATCTCAGTTAATCAAAAGAGAAAACAGATTGTCTTTAAAGTCAGGTTAAACTCAAGTTCAATTTGATGAAATTAAAGTTAGATCAGGCTCCTTTTAATCCACAATAGGTTTGGTATAAAACTAAACTATACTAATGTGAAACCATGTTTGAATTCAAAGTCAATTCAAACTCTAGCTTAACTAAAAATATAATTTAGATCAAGATTATTCATTCATTATCTACCGCTTATCCTGTTCAGTGTCAAGGGGGGGCTGGAGCCTATCCCAGCTAACATTGGTCAAGAGATAGGTTTCACCCTGGACATGTTGTCGTTTCATCGCAGTGCAGACACAGAGACATACAACCTCACACACTCACAATTTTAGTGTCATAAATTCACCTGTTTTTGGACTGTGGGGGGAAGCCGGCATTCGCAGAAAGAACACACCCCGACACAGGGAGAACATGCAAACTCCAGCAAAGGCCGACAGACGTGGATTTGAACCCAGTACCTTCTTGCTGTGAGGCAGCAGCGCTAACCACTGCGCCAACCAAGATTTATTTAAACTTTACTTAATGCATTGGGAAATAGGTCAAGTTTAAATCATGAATTAAACCAATGTTAAACAAGGTTCAATGTCAAACAGATCCGATACCAAACATTTTTTCGAAGGGAAAAAATGAAACCTTGGTCCCTCGACCTCAGGTTTCCATACTTTTCATTTTAGTTAAACTAAGTTTAGTCTTTGTCATAACAAGTCTAATATAAACCTTGATAACTATGAGTGAGGACAGATTTAGCTTTAAACTTAATATCATCTGAGTTAAACATGGATTACATTCAACCTCAGTTATAAATTAAATTGAATCTTTAGTTTAGCATATAAATTAGCATTCTAATATATTAAAGGCTAAATTTCAGATTCCAGCAGGTTTACATGATTGCCAAACAGGTCTTTGCTAAAATGCTAATGAGCATCCTTTTGCATCAGGACTAAAACAGTACATTTAGCATTTCAGCTATTATGCTAAACTTTACTTTTGACCATTCTATTATTATGCTAACAGATCTATCCGAGGATTGCATTAGACCTGCTTGAATCTCAGGGGGCTAAAATTAAAAACTTTACTTACTTACTTACTTTAAAACACTGAGGCAAACTAAGGTCAGCTAACACTAATTTCCTGGTAAAAATCAGGCAAGAGGATGGATAGAATTAAGTCCAGAGACTGTTTAAAGATACATAGATAAAATACAATAGAAATGTATAGTTAATAAAATTAGAATATAAAATGGTGGTTAATATCAGTCATCGTAACCATGTCGAGTGTGATGTGTTTGTGTCTGTAGGATATGAGAACACTACTCTGGACTCTGATGATCCTGATCAGCTTCAACACACAGCACCTATCACGGATTCTATGAGACTGACACACACTCAGCAGGTGAGACACACACTATGAGATTCACAAACACACTCAGCGGATGAGACACACACTGAGACTCACACACACACTCAGCAGGTGAGACACACCATGAGACTGACACACACTCAACAGGTGAGACACACACTATGAGACCAAAACAAACTCAGCAAGTGAGACACACACTATGAGATTGACAAACACACTCAGCGGATGAGACACACACTGAGACTCACACACACACTCGGTAGGTGAGAAACAAACAGGAAACACAGGATGCTTAATTAGCCTGCAGCGCTGCAGTCTCCACACTGTGTGTGTAATCTGATATCACAGACAATGTGTGTTGTCAGTAGAAACAGTCATTTATTTCTATTGAGAACATAATGGAGGAGTTAAAAAGGCATAATATTCCCTCTCTCTCATGGGTGTGTGAGAGGGGATGAGGAGTCAAATGATGAAGATAAGGAGTCAGATGATGAGGGTGAGGGGACATATGATGAAGGTCAAGCAACATGATGAGGGTCAGGAGTCACATGATGAAGGTCAGATGTCATGATGAAGGTTAGGAGTAATATGATTGGGGTCAGGGGTCACATGAAGGTCGGGAGTCACGTGATGAGGATCAGGAGACATGTGATGAAGTTTAAGAGACATGATGAGGGTCAGGGGTCAGCTGAAGGCCAGGAGTTACATGATGAGGATCAGGAGTCACATGATGAGATCATGACTCATATGATGAAGATCTGATTTCACATGAAGAGGGTCCTAAGTCACATGATGAGGGTCAGGAGTTACATGATGAATGTCAGGGGTCATATTATGAGGACTAGGAGTCACATGATGAGGGTCAGGAGTTACATGATGAAGGTCAGGGGTCATAGTATGAGGACTAGGAGTCACATGATGAAGGTCAGGATTCACATGATGAAGTTCAGGGATAATATGATGAGGACCAGGAGAAATATGAAGAGTACCAGGAGTCACATAATGAGGGTGAGGAGTCACAGGACGAAGGTAATGAATCTCTTGATGAAGGTCAGGAGTCATTTGATGAAGGTCAAACTATGGAATGATGTTTTTATGTCACATGTATTTAGGCTTTGTCATCACAGTGTCGACTATGGAACAAACTCCTTGAATAAAGTCTGAATTTGTTAAACTAATAAGCGGCGGAACAAAAATAAAATTGTTTCCAATTTCAGACGTCGTGATAAATTTAATGTCAGGAAAATGTGATCATTGAATATAAATGACCTCATTCTATTCTCTCTGCACAGCACTTGGAGAGTTTGGACAGATTCATTATAAATCGGCGTGACATTTTAAATCTTATCTAAACTCACCAACTGACGTCAAAGTTTGTGAAAGAGGCATGCGGAGAGGAACTCCTGCCTTGTGTGAGAATCCATCTCTGATCTGTTCTCATCATGTTTCTGCAGCTGATGTTGGTTCAGCTCCTGCACGGAAACCAGCCTGGGTCACCTGATCAGAGGCAGGAGGGGTCACCGTCACCTCCTTGGAGTCTCCTAAGAACGGCGGCAGTCTCCCTCAGTGTGGACCTCAGCCGATCACAGGGCGTCATCAGCACCACTTCAAGAAAAACAGAGGCTCATCACAATGCTTCACTTTATTTTATTATACTGTGTGAAAAAAAACAAAAACAAAAAACAACGACAAAGATATTATTTTTATATTTGCTGGCTGACCTCTGGAAGTATGGAAGCTTAGTAGTTCTAAAAGTGAATGTGAGAAAAGTCGGACTAATGAATCTGAACGAGTTGAGAAAAAGAAAGCAAATAACATTTAAGGTTTTTAAAAAATTTTTTATATTAAATTATTTTTTTCTCATGACAATCAAGTAGACATTTCATACATGAAACGTTTTTGTAAGCTTCAACAAAAGAAAACATTTCTGGAGGTTTTCATTTTTTTTATTTTTACCTGAAACCGGAAATCTAAACAAAGAAAAGCTGTCATTTCCTATTGATTTGAACAAGAACTCATCTCTGGTGAGTTCTTGAGGTCGGAACTCACCAGAGTGAGGTCGGATGTTTAAAACGTCCAAACTGAGAGGTTTGGAGATCATCGAAGTCTGGAAGCACAATTTTATTTACGGCGCGGTAGTGGTACTTTTACTTTTTGAAGAGTTCAGTTTTAAAATGTGATGTATGGTAACTGGAGACTTATTTAATACCGTACGAGTTTCACCGATTCATTTCATGTTTCTTTCTGTTGTTTTCATGATCAGGAAAATACATTTGAAGTATTCAAAGTGAAACTACTCACACAAGACAGTCAAAAATACTCTCTTCAAATTAAAAGTACTAGTAGAAGTACTGCAACTGTGCAGTATAAAATACTCTGTTACAAATAAATGTACTTATAATACATTTATTAATACTCACACGTCGTCTTAGTCCAATTAAATGTACTTATACTGTGAAAATGTTTTTTCAAATGTTGTTACAAGTAGAATTATTCATAACACCATGTGAAAATACTCTTTCGCGGGTGAAAGTACACTAACATAATGTGAAAGTACTCTGCTACTAGTAGAAGTACTAGCACCAAACTGTGATTTGTTGTTGGAAATAAAAACAATATATTTGAATACTGCTCATTTAATGATGAACTAACGAGCTTCCGTAGTCGCTCCTGGTTATTTGGATCCTCTGGAAGGACACGCCCCTTAATGTGACATCATCAATCAGTGACTGCTAAAACAGATGTTATGATATGTTTACTTTATATTTTAAAACTTATCCTATAAATATTGATGGTTCCAAACATTATTCTAACAACTCTCCAGTCAAACAGCAGCACTTAATGATCAGTCATGGATCAGCCATTTATAAGTCAATGATCAGTCACCGATCGGTCCTCTGTCACTCCTCGGTACATCATTCATCCCTCCTTAACTGGTCAAAAAAGAAAATTTATATCAAAATAAGAATCCATCATTTTATGGATGTCAAACCTTTATATTCTTTACTTGTTATTTGTGTAAAAATCTCCGGTTGTTTGACATTTGAATATCTTTTCACTCAAATAAAGACCAAGAAGAGGAAAAGACGAGTTTGTTTTGACTTTATTTGATATCAAGGAGTTATTTAATACTTACTTAAGGAGTTCTCCCGCATATCTCAAGACTATATTCTTTCATTCTTGTTTAGAGAAATCAGATAAATCTAGCCTACGTCTCCTCTGATCAATCTAATTATTAGCAGAGAAAATGAAGTCATTGGAATAAATTCAGGACTAAAGTTGGGTCACTTGCTCTGTAAATGTGAAGCCCCTCGGGCGCCACACGCTATCGGTTTATTTCTAGCGTTGACGTGTGACGGAGCTTCACTTATGATAGAAGACGACAGCAACTTGCAGTGAGTGTTGATGGCGGCTGAGAAGAGTTAGTGACGGAGGCCTCGGGTGCCACATTTATTTCAGTCCAGGAGGAATGTTCACGAGAACTGGGGGCGAGCGAGGGAGAGGCACCGCCTCTCTAACGTCGCGCCTCGGACTCCATACGGTGGTTCAATTCTGTTTTTATCAGAGTCTCTGTCATAAGTCTTCTCGCTGTTGTTGGCATGTTAGCAGTACAGCTAGTTCCTAGCGGGCCAGGTAGTGATGAAGACGTCTTTTTGTTAGCAGGTCAATAAGCAGCAAGATGGTCAGTAAGCAATACATAGGTTAGATAAATGCACCAATTTAGCACTTTACCTAGCCATTAATGAGCCTTGTGACAGTTACAAGATCTTTTTATGAGTAGGAGATTTAGTCTGCAGGTTAGATAACAGGAAAAGAGCAAGTGAGTTTGCATTTATTAAGTCATTTACAGAAAAGCAGGTCAGTTAGCAGTCAGAAATGTAGTAGTGCAGCTAGCACTTAACTGGAAAGGTAGCATTAAAGAGAAATTTTTGTAAGTAGGTCAGTCAATATTTTGCAGGTCGGTTAGTTTCCGCAAATTAGCATTGCAGCTAATAGACGGCTATTTATAAGATGATAGGCCTTTCCTGAAGCGAACAGTTAGTTAGCAAGTTAGAAAGACAGTTAGCTGGTCAGGTTGCAGGAATTTTATTAGTTATTTAGCAGTAAGAAAGTCAGTTCACTTAAAGGATCAGCTTCTAACGTCTTGGTGCCAAATACTACAGAATACCTTAAAGATCTGCCGAAGTCCCGGCCCCCACGGGTCAGAGCTTTAACAATCAACCATTTTCTATGTTATGTTGTTATAAAAATTACTTTTTGTAAATATGTTAACTAAAATTGCAATATTTAATTTAATTTATTAAAACAATTTCTCATTATTAGTCCCTAATTAAACCAAAAGAGAACGTCCTACAGGAGAAGAAGAGGAAGTTAAGCCGTTCGTCCTTTGGCAAAGTTTTTGGTTCTTCCTTTCACTTAAAAGTTGAGGAATTTTCTCCATACAATAATAATAATAATACATTTAATTTATAATGCAGGATCATTTTTCTTCTTCCTGAAGTCACAGACACTGAAGAGGACGAGGTCATCACCACCGTCTTCTTCTGTGGTCTTTGAATAAACAGTGTGATGTCAGCCTCAGCCTCGGCCGTCAGCTCTCCTTGACGGGTGGAGATTCATCCTCCTCTGATGTGTGAGGCTCACGCAGAGGGTCAGAGACTTCAAGCGTCACGAACGGCTGGGTTTTAGTCACTGACTTTGTTTTTCTAGTTGAAGTTTAGAATAAAACGTTTCCTCCATCAATGAATCATTCTGAAGACTGCTGGAGAAGAAGAAGTTTCTGTTTCCTATTTTCAGAGATGATCTCCCATACATTAATAATCATTATAACCTCTGCCCAGGTGGTTACGTTTTCACTCCTGTGCGTTTGTCTCTTCATTTCTATGTTTGCATGTCTGTTTGTTTGTTTTGGAGGAAGGTTAACGAAGAACTACAAAACGGATTTGCATGAAATTTTACCCAGAGGTAGTTCTTATATCCTAGAGATGATAACATTTAACTGTCATTTAGTGTTTCGCAGCGTTTCAAATAAAATAAAACTAATGAGCTGTTTGACGTCACAATGTGGCTATTGCTGCATTTATTCCATTGATTCCTTTGATGTTCCTTAGGGGGTGCCACTGGGGGCTCAGTTTGAAGAGTTCCTTTGAAGGTCCTTTGTGGGTGGAGCTAGGGGCTCAGTGGGCTGAACAGAGATGCTGAAGTGGATGGCGCAGGAGACGACTAGCTACGGAGTATCTGATAGATACTCTGAGAGTTTGTTAGAGTTCTCTGTAGATTTAGGGGGTGGCAGTAACTCCGACATTAAGGGAGGAATCTGCATGAATGTTTTGTGCTCCCTGGTTGCTTTTTCTAGTTGTTATTGTTATTATCGATTTGTTTGTATACTTATTAATTGTATTGTTATGGAAATTTTCATTGTCGTCATTATTGTCATTATTTTCTTCGTAATATTTATAATTTTTATTACTATTGTTATCGTCAATATTTTTAGCGTTATCATTTTTATTGTTATTGCTGTTATAATTATTGTTGTTATGGTTATTATCATTTTCATTATCATTATTGTTGTTATGATTACTATCATTTTCATTGTCATGGCATCAAAACTGTTTTGTTTTACCTTTTGAGAAGTTTGAATTCTTTTCATTCGTCTCAGCTACATGGTAGTGGTTGCTGAACCACAATGCACTGATTCTGACCACATAACCCACACGGAGCAGCCATAACATTAAACCACCTGTCTAATATTGTGTAGGGTCACTTTCTGCTGCCAAAAGACCTCTGTGACGTCACCTTGTGACACATTTCTATCAGAACCAGCATGATCTGCTTCTGCTTGGGAGAACAAGGGCTGACCTTCACTACCAATGAGCATCAGTGAGTCTTGGGCGCACATTACCCTTTGATACAGTCTGATCCTCACACTTGTCCCACCCAAGGAAAGGTCACCATGGCAACCAAATTATGTATCCCGCCCACTGACAGGTAACTATGGTAACCAGATAATCTGTTTTATTCTGTCTTCACCCGTCAGTGGTTATAATGTAATGACTGATCAGTGTGTGCCTGAAAATACTTTTACGTTCACTGTATTTACATTAGATATTCAGATTCTATATGCTATCATCCACAAAAGGTGAATTCTATCAATTAGATTCATTACTGTTATTATCAGATTTTCAAAATAGTTACAAAACTGCCCAACTTCATAATGTGGAAGAAAGGATGAAAACAGATCTAAACATTAAAAGTGACCTGATTAAACCCGGGCCGTACCCTTTAACTAACTGTCTGCAGACATTTGGTTGATACCATGCCTCATATAATAATCATATTATTTAGTGTTCTTGCTGACAAATGAAGGAACAGGAGAAATACTGACTGAAGAAATCTCCTGAGGGGAAATTCATCTCTACGTTTCGTTTTAAGCTCTCAGGGACACCGAGTTATTTCCGTTTTCAGTGGTCTAGGGTAAAGATCGACCTCTGCTGCTCTACTTTCCAGAGACGATTGTTGTCCTTGTGTTATGCGGCCGTGTGTTTTGGTGGTCAGCGGGACGTGGTGCTCTGACATTTTAATGTTAATGAGAGAGGAGATGAAAAGCAGCAGAGACTGAATCTCTGAGCCGCAGGTCACCTCGCCACGCAAATCAGACGGAGAAAAGGCCACCAACGCTCTCGCTCGCCACCTCATCATTAAATACATTTGTGATCAAACATGCTGCCTCCTGTTCTGGTGCATGGTGGGAAATTTCTTGGTCAAATACCACTGGAAGAGAGGCAGTGACTCATCAGAGGAGAAATCGGCAGGACTTTAATCAGCTGGTGTTGACGGCAGGAGTTAATGAATCGGTCTGATCTTCCTGCTTCATGCTGGTTTTATCACCTTGGAATCTTTGCCTTCCTCTGAGGATTCATCCTGTAATTGAACCATCATTAGCCTGACCTCCACGCCGCAGGCAGTCAATATGAAGCAGTGATTCCATCCACCGCTTTGTCTCTCTTCACCTCCACAAGCAAAGATCATGGTTGGTGATCATCATAACCATTAACTGCTGCAGTAAGGTCTTTACTCTTTAGTCGGGTGCAACGGGCTGCATACTCAGCAATCAGAGTAAAAACCTTAAATCCTACAGTCACGTAGTTCTAAGCCCTTATTAGGGAAATTTATATTTAAAACTGCTACAATGAGACACAAAGTTACCATGAAAATGTGAAAAATAATCACTAACTGAATCAACATTTCTAAAAAAAGAAACAAAATAAACCATAGAGACGAAAAACTGCCAGAAAGAAACACAGAATCTTCCAGATGACCACAAAGAGACAGATGTCTGCACAGAAATGTACGAGAGAGAAAAAAATCCCACAAAAACACTCTAAACAAGAACAAAGTGGCACAAGTTGTTGCATTAAGTTGACTGTACGTAACTAAAACAGAATACAAAATAAATAAAAGCAAAGAGAAATGAAACAACCATAAAGAGACCAATAATTACAAATAAGCAGAATCACAACAAGTTCAGGCTGTGATTACTATTCAATTACTATCTGATTATTGCCCGATTATTGTCTGATTGGTGTTCAGTTATTGCCCAAGTGTCAAATGTTGTCTGATTATTGTACGATTCTTTCCTATTTATTGCCCAGCTACGATTCGATTTACTGACGGATTCTTGTCTGATTGCTGCCTAATTATTGTCTGATTACTGCCTGATTGCTGCCCTGTCGCTGGCCAATGATGGCCTGATTATTCTCTAAAAAATGTCCAATTACTGTCCGATAAATGTTCAATAATTGCTACATTACTGTCCAGTCATTCCCCGATTATTGTCAAATTACTGCTTGATTACTGTCCGATTATTGCCCTATAATTGTGCAATAATTGCGGATTTATTGTTCTTTGATTATTTCCTGATTATTGTTTATTGTTGTTGTATTGTTGTTTATTGTTCTTTAATCATTGTCAGATTATTGTTGATTATTGTCTGATTACTGTGTTTGGGATCTCAACAGTCAAAGAACCAATCTGCCATTCCGATCATTAAGAGGGACATCGTTGCACATAATGAGCGGATTGTTTGTCTCCTCAAGGAGTAATCTAACCTTCACAGGTGAACGGCTATCTGACCTTTGTCCTCTTCCAGACGAGGTGTAAACACTCGGCATCGACCTGTTTAATATTAACACGCAGGTGCATCATCAGTCACAGGACTTCACGTCCGTGGCGTTTCATCTGACGAGCCGCATACATGAATAAAATGAGAGCGAGCAGCCGGCGGCAGGGGGTGGAGGGTATAAAAGAGACGAGGGAGTAATACGACAGCACAAGTGAGGAAGAGGAGGAAGAAGAAAACATTAAACCGAGAGAAGAAGAGAGGGCAAGAGATAGACGAATTAGACGTCTAAGGAGAATATTTATTTCCATCTTTAAAATCGTGAGTTACACTCTTAACTCGACTTTCATGCTTCTTTAGTAAAAATCTCTGGAGAATAAATCATGTTCAAGTTTCTGCTCCATGTTACAGGTTTTAAAAGTATTTTTGACGATGGAGAGTGTGCGAGCCGTGGTCTACCTGTCCGTCTGTCTGTCCGTTCTGACAACACTCTGTCAGAGTCAAAGGTCAGCCGACAGCCGCCAGCCGTCTGCACTGGACGAGTCCATCGTCGGACTCTCAACCAAAGAGCTGGTAAGTCTTCTGTCTCGATTCAGAATCTTTGGAGTGCTATAATTTTTATACTTAAACTCATTAAGTCATTGGTTGATTTCTGATGAAATTGTTTTCAAGCGATACAAACAGAAAGGATGATGAAGTTTTTAAAATATCATAACTGAGCTATCATCAAGGTGTTTGTTTTTATTAAATCACTTAATGAAGAGCAATCAATTAAATTCTCTTTAAATTACATTCCCCTCATTGAGATGCTTCTATGTATTCTAAACCTTAGCTTTATTTTAACATAATATTGTTTTGAAATGGTTTTGAATTCAAATGTAGAGAAAAACTGTGAAAACTCACTTTTAACGGTGGAGAAACTGTTTTATGTTTGAAATGGGTTTACAAGAGTTTGAGTTTCACAGAAGCAACAAAAAATTTAACAAATATTCAATAAATGAAGAACTAGAAAAAGGACTCAGACAGAAGAAGCCTTTGTCAAGAGCCAAAATCGGCTTCGTAAACAGAGATTGTTGCGTCATTTACGGTTCCGCTCCAGTACAAAACATCAAAGGAACAAGGCACAACGGTACCTTGGTACCGACTTGGACTTTTATCTAAACCTTGGTAAGGTTTAGATAAAAGTCTTGCAGATTTCTCCATTGATGTTTAAGTTGTTGCCAGCCTTTAAATCTACCGTCAAAAAGTCTGGGAGTATCGCTCAATTACTCTGTTGCCGGTCGTGTCTTGCATCGACAACTTCAGACTGGACAGACCACCTTTGTCCAGCCCGGTCAGCCCCCCCCAAAAATTTCACTCTAAAAACCCTTAATAATAATAATAATAATAATACATTTAATTTATAATGCACTTTGTTGAAATTGCTATTACTAAAAGACCATCAATTCAATTTAACCAGAATAGATAAATATAAAGATACATTATAACAAATTTATTGTCATAACACGTTGTATACACACAATTATTAAACTATATCATTAAATTAACAGTATTGTTTTTGCTTTTGTTTTTATGTAAATTTAACTCTCATTCTTCAGCAGGGATATTAAACTCTGAGTTGTCCAGTTGCTATTATTTATAATAATTATATCACTATTATTAAATATCATTGCAAAAGACATGTAAATATAGTATAATTACTATTACAGTCAATATTATTGCTACCATTATTATTATTACTATCATTATAATAAATAATAATGATAATGTAGTACTACTATCATTTTATTACTATTATATTTATATTACTACTGATATTATCATATTATTATATGAGTTGAGGTTTATTTCCTACAGAAATTTGCAAAAATACTTATTATCATTATTATTATCAATAATTAGAATGGAGACTCAGACTTTGAATGCAGGTCTTTTACTCGTTGTGGAGTTTTTCAAAGAGTGGGATTATTAATTTTACTCAAGTAAAGATTCAGAATACCCAGAGCTATGACGAGCAACGCTTTACGCCATGTGAACACAATTGGTGAAGATGCTGTTCGATGATGGATTGTAGATACGGAGAATAAATGATTCCTATTGTCACCACAGAAAAGTAGCGCCCTTTGCTATCTGACATATTTAACATTTAACTGAGCCGATAAACATGATGTCACTTGAAAATGTATGTCCAACCAACCCTGAACTATCAAACCGATATCTAATGGCTTTAATTTGTGTGCGTGCGTTTGTGTGTGTGTGTGCATGCTTGTGTTTGTGTGTGTGTATGTGTGTGTGTGTGTGTATGTGAGTGTGTGTGTGCATGCGTGTGGTGTATGTGGGGGTGATTGTGTTTGTGTGTGTGTGTGCGTGAGTGTGTGTGCATGTGTGTGTGTGTCTGCATGTGTGTGGTGTATGTGTGGGTGATTGTGTTTGTGTGTGTGTGTGTGTGTGCGTGTTCAGGCTGATGCTCTGCAGGGTTTCCTGGATGAAGCTGACAGTGGTGTCGCTCTCTCCGTGGAGAAGAAAGCTAGCGTCATCCCCCGGGTGAGAATATGACTGACAGCTGTATATCAGATGACATCATGTCTTGTTTATTATTTCCGAGCTGAGTGGCATGTGTTTCCTGCTGGTGTGACTGATCCAGTGAGTGTCCTTCCTGCTGATGAAGCTGACAGCTTCATCAGCAGGATGGCATGATTCACACCTCTATTAACGTGTTTCCTTTTCACGACTTAATGTCAGCACCATTGAGGGTCCCTGAGTGATGGTGGCTCAGGGATGGTGGAAATAAACTACAAATAAGCAATTAATGACTACCAAGGAGATTCATGAACTACAAATCAACACAAAAGACCACAAATAGATTCTTATCGACCACAAAGCCCCTAAAAAAGACCACAAATCGGCACAAAAGACTACAAATGGATTCTTAATGACCACAAAGGCCACATTTCCCTAAGAGGTGGCTCTAGCGCCAGTCCCTAACTTCAAACAAGTTCTTAACTTTTCCACAGCGGAAAAACTCTAAAAAACGGTGCTCAGGAAAAACCAAAAGCAAGCTGGGCTAGAAGTAAGAACGATGATGTTACGGGGCTGGGGAAAGGTTTCCGTTTTCGTTTAAGAAGCGAGGGCGCGGGTCGCGTCCACCGTGTCTCCTGTTACAAAGTCAGTGTTTAAGAAAATACAGCGCAACATGACTGCAGCCGAGTACTGATGGACTGGACTTATCAACAGAGACCCGGGACCCCCGTTATAAAGTAGAACCGAAATCTGTCTTTAAAAGTTTCAAACCTGGTTCTCGGCGAAAGACCGAGACGCTGGATGATGGACGACTCCAGGGATCAACACAACCAGGTAGGTTTTATTTTTACACGTTTCATCTTGTTGTATTACTAGCTGGAATTGATTGGATAACGTTAGCTGACTAACACTTAACCTCTAGCTAACTCTGACTAACCTCAGTGACCAGAGTTTGATCTGACATCCCTCACGTAATCCTGACTTAACATCGGGCTAACATTGTTCAATGTTTCACGGACAGATTTGTTTGTTCAAATATTCTCTTGTTTCCGTTGTTGTTTATAGATGTTGTCTGCCATGATGTAGAGATGAAGCTACAACTCTACCGCAGCTTATCCGCACCAAGGTCATTTCAGGAATCTGACAAGGTCAGAGTAGTTGTACTTTAAACAACAGTAATTCACACTGAACTGAAGGTTATCATTCATTATGAGATAAAAAGATAAGATCTAAGAATAAGATGAACTCGTTGGAGAGTGTTATATTTCAGTGTGGATGTAGATGAAGTGTAAAAAGAGAACAGCGTGAGATTGTATAGCTTCAGGTACTGATTGTGGTGGTGGATGTAATATATTATCAGGTAAAGTGTTAAGTGTTAAAGAGTTTTATTTTACGGTCTTAAGATCCCGCTAACTCCTGTACAGGAATCCTGGAAAAGATCTCCGCTTAAAGAGTCCAATCCTTAGTTCCGAAGGGCTTGACCCAGTAGAAAATCTGTTTAAGCTAGGGACGCAAAGACTGGCTTAACGTCTCACTACCTCCATCTGAACGTCTGCCCCGCCTCCTCTGATAATGCACCTGAGGGAGAGGTTAACAGGGCAATTTGTGTTTTACTTTAAATACTTTTTAGATTTTTATTGCAGGTAATTTGGCACGGCAGAGCGACAGCAAAAGAAAACCCCACCATTAAAATTCGGGTTAATAATGTTTAAAATAATACAAACAGATTTAAGAAAATAAAAGCTGATGGTTAGAATAAAGTGTTTAGGTTTAGAGGGAGAGAGGAGGGCGAAAAAGCCTGGCTTGGGCAAAACGAACCCTAATTCTTACCTGTTGAGACAACGATGCCTTAAAAAGAGTGAAATACATCCACCTTCATGGAGGCGTGGAATGAGCTCTTCCTGACATAGATGTCCACACAGTTGGAGATGAAGTGAGAAATAGAATATAATGTTTGATTGAATGGTATCATAAGTCTTGATTATAGTGTGCATTATAATAATACAGTATCAGTATAGCATAGTATACATTATAGCTAATCAATACAAAATGCCGTTGTGTCAGAAGTGGATGTTTTTCTAAGTGTTATTTGTTATTTTTGTGCACAGGAAAAGAGAATCAAGAATTATGAGGAGCTGCTGCGATACCTGGAAAGGACAGAAGAGAGACTCTTGTAGTTCAGTGGAAGAAAACAAGACCACAAGATGGTTTTTTTAGAACATTTCATTGCAAACATTTAAACAGCACTGCTCACTTTTATATTGCTGCGACCTTTGTAGTTTGTGTATATTACTATATCAAATGTTTTTTCAAATTAAACAACTTTTTTGAATGAACATGTCTGCTAAGATATTCTTAATTTATAGAGACCTAATACGGTACCTGTAGAATAGAAGTGTTTTAGTACCAAAACAGACAAGGTTGTATTACTAAACAATTGACCCCTTCTGTTAGATCATTAATGAAACTCTAATATGACTGAATGTCTACACGACTGTCTGGAGGTTCATCGGTGAAATTGTCTCTGTGTGCGTCATAGATCGTTTAAAGCTCAAAGAAGCTCAGTTTCAACCATTCAGCTCTCGGACTACCTTTGGAGATAGACATCGCTTTATCATTAATTTATGTAGAATGAAGCCAACATTAGGAAATAGTAGTCCATAATAAGTTACAACGAAAAGCACTCAGAGATCGCAGACCAAGGGCCAAAACCCACTTCTGATCTTACTTTGTTTCTTCCTCTCTCATCTTCTTCATGTGTTCAGCACGTTGTTTAATTCTCTGCTCCTCCTTACTTTGACATCCTCATTTCCTGTTTCTCTCCAGTATAAAACTTCAACAGAAGATTAGTACCCAAGGTTTAGGAAATATTCATGCTGATTTTTCTATTAATGTCTCATTTATTATTGAAATATTATTGTTAATATTTTATTGAACAGTTTGTGGTATAAAGTTAATTTAGAATGTGTCAAACTCTGTTTTTCATTTTTATTATTTTTTAATTTGGTTTCTTAATTATTCATAGATATGAATAAATGTATCAGTGGGGTGAATCCAGTTTTTAAAGAGTGGTTTCTTTAAAACTGGGTAGACCTGACAAATATGGATGAACCTCACCAGCAGATGAAACGATCTGCATGTCTGCGACGTCTGCAACATTCACGTACGAGTATAACTACATCTATACTATATCTGCCGGAGCCAGACGACAGATTCCACTTTATGCTAAGCTAAGCTACCTCTGCTGGTTGTATCACTTTGTTTCAGGTTCATCTTCAACTAAAACCTCTCCCCCCCTCCTTCTCTCTTTCAGTGTGACATGGGCGAGCGTTGTGCAATGAAACACGGACCCCGAATCGGACGACTGTGCGACTGCCTGCGAGGAACGGCCTGCAACACCTTCTTCCTGCGCTGCTACTGAGCACCAAGCGCACACACACAAACACACACGCACACACACACAAACACAAACACACACACACACACACACACCGTGTCATGTGACCATCTCTGCATGTTTGTGTCTTGTGTTGAAGTTTCCGTGTCGGTCCCTCAGATTCATTTATTTTTGTTAAATAAAGATTCTTCACCAAGCTGCTCGGCTCAAATGGCCTCCTGATTTAATGACGACTGCTGTCCTGAGTTTTTTCTGAACTGTAAAACTTAATAAGTTGAGAATACTCAAAACTTATATCATAACCGATTACCTAAAAGTGTTGACCTGAAATACAATTGTACCTAGTCTTTAGTTTAAAGATATATTTCCAGTTAATGTATCTGCCAGTGTCATCATTTAATAACAGTATTAACGGGAGAGTAGATGATATTATTACACTCTATTTTTTCAAACATTGAGAGTTTTCAACTTAAGAATCATACATACCTGTGATTTTAAAATCTTATGCTATAATTGGACAATTTCCAAAAAGTTTGAATTAATCAATCAGTATAAAGTTTGTGAACACAATAGAAAAACGGACGTTACTGGCCCCATTTTTAGAATGGGGCCATTCTAAGAATTTCTTAACAATTTCTTGCAGTTTTCACAACTTATTCCTATTAATTAATTTGAGAATGTAATTTAGTTTTTTGGATCTGAAGAGTCCTTCTTGAATTTATAATTTTACTAATTTTACTAATAACTAATTATATTATTGCAAACAATTCTGTATCAATCAAAAACTGAGAGTTTGATAAACACAAAGAGAAGAAAAAATATACTGGCAATCCACATTTTCCAATTAATTGAATTCTAAACTAATTTTATTTAATTAATTACAGCAATTGGGTGTCTCAGGCGGTTCGTCAGCTAAAACACACTCTTTCCTCATTCCCATCAGTAAAAATTAAATGCAGGCCATCTGGGCCCGATCAGTTTGCAGTTCCACTCTGCCAAACGCCCCTCATATACAGAAGGAGATTTATGTTCCACTGGAAACTGGGTTTGGATTAAAGTGAGTCAGACTTCAAAGAACGAGATTAATTATTTTCATGTACGGCGCCAAATCTCAAAACTTTCTATGACTCTATCCAAGAATGGCCGGTGGAGACCGTAGAGACCCAGCAGCAGCAAATATCAGCAGGTGTTTGATGATCGTGGAGAGTAAAAACTGACGTTTAACAGACAGAAACCTACGATCTAGGAGTTAACTAAGTACATTTACTTAAGTACTGAACTCAAACCCTCTGCTTCACCTCATCAAACTTTACTCACATCCTCTGTGGAGACATGAATGTAAAAGTAAGTAAAATGTTATGTATTACAATCATTGTCCCATGTTATTGAATTAAAAAAATGTTAATCTTATATATGAAGCGTAGAAGAAGTATGAAAAATGTAATGATAGAACTGAAGGAGATAAAAAAAATCAGGTGACCAAAATTGAATTGCATGGAGCGACAAATGATTAAATCTTCTTTATTCCTCTTTCGGCTGGTCTTTAGGGTTCGCCACAGGGGTTAATTTGTTTCCATCTTGCCCCATCTATGGACACATCAGGAAACTTCTTCGGTTTTCCGTTTTTGATCCTACCATCTCCTGCATCTTTCTACCTATATAACCACTATCCCTCCTCTTCACGTGTCCAAACCATCTCAATCTGGCCTCTCTCACTTTGTCTCCAAGATGTTTAACCTGGGCTAAAACCTGTGATGTGCTCTTTCCTAATCCTGTCCATCCTCGTCACTCCAAGGATCTTAACATTTTCACCTCTGCCTTTTGTCTTCCGGTCGGTGATACCAACCCTTCTGTCACAGATAACTCCTGAAACTTTTCACCATCCAATCCAACCTGCCTGCCTTCGGGTCCTCACCTCTTTTTCAAACTCCCTGTTACTCTGATCACTTGACCTCATATATTTACACTGCTTCGCCTTCTTCATCTCTACTCCTTGCATCCTCATTGTCCTGCCTCCTTTTCATTCAAACACATGTATCCTGTCTTGCTGTGACTGACCTACATTCCTCTTCTCCCTTGTGCATACCTCAACCTCTCCAGGTTTTTCTTCAACCTGCTCCCTGCTCTCACTACAGATCACATCGTATGCAAATATATAAGCTTAAAGACCGATGACAGTGTTGCTCATGATTGGATGCAGCGTGTCGGACAGAACAACTTCCCTCTTGGCGACCAAATTTAGCTTTGTTATTGTCGCTACTACATCCGGTCCCCGATCGATTTCGTTTGGAAATCAGTTTTGTCTGCCGCATATTGATTTAGCATAGGTTTCATGTTGGCTGCCCTTCGTGACACAACCCTCACGATTTATCCGGGCTTGGGACGGTTTTGTGGCTGGGCTCTGATGATGATGAAATAAATATTCAAAACCAGAAAAAGTAATCAGAGAGCGCAAACCTTCACCAAGGCACAACAGGACCCTAGGTTAAGGAAACTTTCATACAGATTTCTCCATAAATGTCCGTTTTATTGCCAGCCTCTTAATCTACCAACAACTCCAACAAACTCTTTTAGTATCTCTGCAATACTAATATAGCTTGTCGTCTCCTGCACCTTCCACTTCAGCGTGTCTGTTAAGGCCACTGAGCCGCCAGCTCCACTCACAAAGAAACATTGAAGGAACAAGAAGTACAAAGGCGGAAATACGCACATTCTTACTCCAAATGGTGTATTATTATATTTCATTTCAGTAAAAATTCTGCAAACCACCTGACGTCACCAAAATTTAATCACCTTTAGGATATCTCAAAACCTACGTCTGGGTAAAACTTCACGCAAATCTGATTTGTAGTTTTTCATTTATTCTGCTCACAGACAAACATACAAACTAGAAAAAGCATTACAGTCTCCTGAATTTAGGAAAACATTCCTGCAGATGTCTCCATTAATGTCTGAGTTATTGCCAGCCTCTAAATCTGGCGACAACTTCAACAAACTCTTTGCGTATATCTCAAATACTCTGTAACTGCTCGTCTCCTGTGCCGTCAACTTCAGCATCTCCTTTCAGCCCACTGAGCCCCCAGCTCTGCCCCAACAGAGGCATAAAAGGAATCGAAGGAACAAAGGCAGCAATAGCCTAAAACAACAAACAAACAGACAAATGCAGAAGAGTGCAACTTGTTGGAGCTAAACACAACAACAACAAAAATAGTAGGAAAAGCACCCAGAGAGTGCAAACCTCTGCCAAGGGCCAGAACCAACCTCAGAACCTACTCAAACAAACTTGTTGCTTCACAGCAAGAAGGTGCCGGGTTTGCATGTTCTCTGCGTGGGTTCTCTCCGTGTTCTCCGATTTCCTCCCACAGTTCAAAAAATGCAACATAGGTGAAGGGGCGACTCTAAATCAACCATAGGAGTCAATGTGAGTGTGAATATGTGTATGTCTCTATGTGTTGGCTCTGTGATGAACTGGTTATTGCTTAATTTCCTGTTCCTCTCCCAGCCCTCAGCTGCCCATCAATGGAATAAAAAGAACAAGGGCATCAATAATAGTGGACAGTACTACAAATAAAAAGGACAAGAATAATAGTCACTACTCCAAACAGCTTATTTTATTAATATCAAATGCTGCGAAACACAGAATGTCATAAAAAGGCAATCAACTGTAGGACATGCCAATACCTATCTCTTGGTAAAATATCATGCAAATCCATCCGTTATTTTTTTTAGTAATCTTGTTCACAGACAAACGGTCAGACAGACCAAATTGACCAAAGCAGGTGAAAACATGACCTCCTCCCATGGCGGATGTGAAAACAAACAACATGCATATTCCCTCCAAAGCTTTGATTGGCTCATGAGGCTGGATCACGTAGAGGCAGAGACCAAAACCTACCTCCGAACCTACTTTGTTTCTTCCTCTCTAAAACAGACATTCTTGCTGCATTGCCTGGTCTTCTCCAACATGAAACATCAAAGGAACAAGAAACAACGGTACCGAAAGTACCAAAGGGGAAAAACTCATGAGGATTTCTCCATTAATGTGTGAGTTATTGCCAGTCTCTTCATCTACCGACAAAAAAACCCTGAGTATCTCTCAAATGCTCTGTAGCTAGTTGTCTCTTGCGCCAACCACTTCAGCGTCTCTGTTCAGCCCCCTGAGCCCCTAGGTCTGCCCACAAAGGAACATAAGCATCAATAATGGAGACAGTTTCAAGTGAGTGCCTTGCCACATTGTGATGTCACAGCACATAACGGCTATTTTCATTTCCAGAAATCCTGTGATTTGTGTTTATCCCAGCAGTTACATCACCTACTCTATGCCTGCATTTACCCATGGTGCTCTCTGTGTGTCTTTTCAGATTCCAAAATTGCACTTGTACATATTTTTCGTGGAGTACACACTTGTTGGATTAGAAATAACCCAGTTGAATTGGTTGCTCCCTTCAGAAGTTATATGAGGCTTTTTAAAAAATGTATCTGTAGGATACCAGGATATGCCAAAACTTAACTCTAATATTCAAGCAAATCCATCTATTCGTTCTTCACTAATATTGCTGACAGACAAACAGACAATGTAACCGCAGTGAGTAAAAAAACGTAACCTCATTCCATGTTGTTGGTAATTATTAAATACTTCAGATTCACCTGGTGATCCCTCTGCCCTAGAAGCACGCGCTCTTTGTAGACGTGGAACTTGTTGCTGAGGTCAAGAGGGAGTTTTCAGTCGTGGAGACGGCCTAAACATTTAGAGCCATGTATGGTGGCGAATCTCCAGGGCCAGATGGTTTCCCATCTGAATGTTTCAAAGAACAGGACCAACTATACTTTGCTATTGTTAGTATTTGAAGAATCATTTGCCTCAAATTCCTTACCTCCGACCATGTGTCAAACAGTTACCTCTCTCTTACACAGAAAGGATAACAGCGAGGACAGAGTGAGTGGTGGGGGTGGGGGTGGGAGATATGGAGGCCTGAGAGCTAAAGCCATTGAAGAAAGAGTTGCTGCTGCCTGCTGGTTGTCTGTCTCTCGCCTTGAACGCTGGGATTACTTTCACTCCAGTCCACACGTCCTACACTTTGTTTTGCTTGAGGTTGTCCTCCAGCTTCCTCCTGCAGACGTCTCTGCTCTGCCTCAGCTTGTCGCTCCGATGCTAATGCTCCTCACTTCTAAGTGTGGTCTCAGAACTTGATGTATTCTGTGAATACATCTGTCTGTCAGGCTTTTTCCTCTGTTGGCCAGGAGGCTTTTTTGTTTCAAACGTAAGGATGCTCTTCCCCAACATATGGCCATTGGATCAGAGGTTATATGTCGCATCTACCTAAAAATTATTAGATGGGGGACCACCTGAAAAAATCTCTTTCACCTGGAAGCCATTTCCTTAGAAATAATAATAATTACAATAACAATTATGCATCCTTTATTAATCACTTACATTCATACACACTAAAACACAGTTAAATTGTTTCTCTGCATTTTACCCATCCCTGAGGGGGCAGTGGGCGGCCCCTTTGAAGCCCCTGGGAAGTTGGGGTTTCAGGGCCTTGCTCAAGGACCCAATGACATGTGGACCTGCTGGGGCGCAAACCGGTTACCATCCGATCATCCGATGACGGCCGCTCTACCCACTCAACTGCATCCGTTGTGGACAGTATGGCAGATACTATTCTTATTTGTATTTATCTCTTACTTTATGTGTAAGTAGTTCTCTGCACAGACATACTGTACAAGAATGTTAATTTGGGTATTTTGAATGGATACTGATGGTCCAGTGGTTGGGTGAGTGTGGGGGTGGGGGGAACTTGATGCTGTCTGTGCTTTGTTTGTTTATTTTTGTTATGTACTTCACAAATTAAAAAAAAGACCTTGTTAAAAGAAAAGATATAAATTCTACAAAGTACATGTTATACTTTTTGTGGAATAGGACCAGCAGGACTCTTTATTTGGCACCGCTGGATAGTCAATGCAAGAACCTGGAAGGAAATCTTGCAAACACACGTAGAATGGTAAATGGACTGTACTTATAAAGTGCTTTTCTAGTCCAACCACTCAAAGGGGCTTTTACAACACGAGTCATCATTCACACAAACTTTCATACAGTGATGATACAGGCTGCCATGAAAGACACCACCTGTTCATCAGGAGCAGTAACCACTCATGCCATCATTCACACACCAATGGAAAAACCATTAGGAGCATCGCCAGATGTGGATTTGACACTGTGTTGCCTAATAACCATATAGAATATTACATATACAATTGCAGTATGAGTAATGATATAATATTATAATGATAAATTGTGAGGATAATATAATAGTTTCAATATGTTCCGTATTTTATACAGTATAATTCATTAAAGTAGAGACTTTTATTATAAATAATGTTTCTAAATTGATTAACAGACCACACCGAGGCCCAGAGGGGAGCCTGGTTGCACAATCCTAAACCCAAGCTGGACACAGGGGGTTGGAGGGCAACAAACCCCCATCCAGAATTTTTTTCCCATTTATGATTTCAGTTTTAAAGGGTGTAAAGCATCTTGTGACATCAGTTCGAGGTTTTTTGAGGAAGCTTTGAGCTTATAAGGTACAGATTATTTAAAACGAGTCAACAGCTGTATCACTTTTTCGGAGAATATTTCATGCAATCAAAAATTTCAATTATATGAATTAAATGTAGAAGTATTTCAATTAAATATGAATGTCCATCGAATTTAATTACATATTTTCTATGTAAAGAGTCCCTTTTAATGCAAAAAAGCAAAAGTACATTACTTTTAGTTATCATAAAGTAATATACCTCCTCGTAATGTATATAAAAGTCAACTTTTGTAATTACACTAATTTAGACCCAACTTTATATATAATAATTCAAAAACACATATTTTTTTTTAGAGTTTTTTGTTTCAATCTGCATCAAATAAATTTCAATCACACAAACTGATCCAGCATGATAAACAAAAAACAAAACAGAATTTAATATGACTCCTTACATTGACTTTATGTGATAAAATTTGACTGAAATGTTAGACTTAATTGACTTTTTTGGGCAATCTAAGTGTGTTAAGCTACAGGAATGTTCAAATAGTATTCATCTGAGTCTCCATCAATGGCTGTATTTTTCTTTTTATGGCGAACTGTTCCTTTAATGTGCATGTTGTAATTCACCGCTTATTATTTGTACCTTCCAACGATACTGTTCGTAGTGTGTAGCATGTAGCCTGTTAGCATCAAAAGTGACATTTTCAGAGAGTTTTTGTACGGTTATGTATTTGAGTATAGTAATGGAATAAACATCCTGTCTGAACCCTGATCTAAAAATAGTTATAATAGGGCAGAGATGTAAAGACAATCAATCATCCAATCAATGGGTCCTCCCTGATCAGACCCCCGTAGAGGCTGATCAGCCCCGAGGACTTGTCACTTACATGGCCACATTTGAGTCTCCTAAACCTGATCTGACAGCAACGTCTCCCCGCCTTCATTAAACCCCGACGACAGCAGCTGCAGGGTAAATGGCACCACTTTAGACTCACTGGTTGGTTGAGGGAATCAATATTAAAAATAACAACAAGCTTTGTTACTTCTTTGTTTTACAGAGAACAAAATTGTAAAAATTTGTCTGCTGCATTTTTCACTGCGAGTCGCGAAGAGCGAAGCTGGGGTTCAGGGTCTTGCTCAAGGAACCTGTATATGACATGTCGACCACAATGGCTGGGATATAACCACCAACCTTCTCACTTGGGTGCGGGTTAAGGTCTAGGCTAATCCTAACCCTAATGAAGTTTAAACTGTTAAAATAAAATGTTAGCTCCAACCTCTGGTTTCAAATGGCGGAACATAGGACTTCAAAGATTTATCCATGTAATATTACCAGAGTACTCAGTAACATTCCTCTCGTTGGTCTTCTGCCGGTGATCCCTGTTCTCTTGTAATGGAATTTCTTCTTACTTTTTCTAGTAATATTCCGTCTTCAATCCTAAACTTTCAATTGTTTTTATTTCTCAATGTGACACAATGAATCCGTCAAGACAATAACAGTGACTAGCACCTATTTTCTACATCACAAAGAAAATTAAGCCTTAAAAGGTATTCATATATATTAAGATTTAACGTTTACCTAACAAAACTCTGCACGTTTCTAGTGGCTGCATCTGACAGTCGGGTTCCATCACAGACTGAGCCGCTGGTCTCGTATGCATTTTAACACAGTTGTGGTTTATTCAATTTCATTGGTCCTTCTCCGCTGACGACCTACAATTGTGTGTTTTCATCAGCGGGATCGACCAATCAGACATAAGCTGATTCAGAGAACCTTTACTTTGAGCCACGATCAGACCGTCCGAGTTTATCAGCGAGGATCACAGAGACAGGATGACATTTAGCTCACAGCATCCAACCAGGAGAGATAAGATGATAATTACCGCAGCTACCCACACACACAAATTCACATTCACAAACACACACACACACACACACACACACACACACACACACACACACACACACACAATACATTACCATCCAAAGGAATTAATACTTCATTATTGTCGAAAATTATATAATTTTATATCACATTATTAAAATCCATCTCCATACAACACTACTATTATTAATAGCTATTGGTATAAATATTATTTGTATAAATACTAGAAATAACCCGCAGGGATCCTCAACACACCACAGTAAAACATCCAGTCTGACTTTATCCAGACAGGAAGTAGAAACAACTCCATTGTTGTCATGACAACAGGGATTGACTGCTGGAATTTTTCACAAGAATAATCTTGCACACTATTCTTATTAGCATGTTGCTATGCCCGGTCATCCCTCAACAGGGATACGAGGGTTCGAGCCCAGTCTCTGACGCAACATGCCGTGGGTCCTTGAGCAAGGCCCTGAAACATCACTGCTCCCTCAGGGATGGGTTAAATCCAGAGATAAATTTAACGACATTGTACTGTGTAAAATGTGATAAAAAAGGAAAGATTATTATTTTTATTATCAGTAGACATGCTAACCTTAGTTTTAGCACTATTTGTAGATCGCTGCATCGCTCGCGAACGACAGATGCAGGACAGGTTGTAGCTATACTAAGGCTAGCTAAAGTACCCTCTGTAGACATGCTAACATTACCTGCAGCACTGACTTCGGACAGAAGAATTCAAATGTTTATTGTTAATAAAAACTTTTCTTTATTGTCAGAAACTTAAAAACAACCCCCCTGAACAACTCAAGTGAAGGTCATTCAAAGAAATTATGAAAAATTTAATATTGTCAAATAAATAACCATAAAAATAAAGTAAAGCAAAGTAAAAGCGCCTGAATGCATCGCTTAAAGGAATCAGAAGCGCCTCATTTTCCTGCATTTCTGAGCATCATATGCAAAATCATTTAGCTCCTAATTATTTCCCTGCTTCCTTAAGCGCAGCAGAACATTAGGCTCATTTTATAAAAATAAATATTTACACTGTTAAAGTATCTTCAATTTTGATCATATATCATATGAAGTATCAATCATTTTTATATTACACTTTCTCTTGAAATATCATGTTTTTTAATAAATGTTTTAAGGCCAAGAGCTGGGACTCATTACAGATTCCAGTAAACTCAGGATAAGTGGGGGACTTGGTCTTGACAGACCTTGTTAAATGTTGATGCGGCTCTGGGTTTGTCAACTTCTTGTTACAATATGAGATTGTCCATCACAGGTGTGTTTCCAGAGATGATAGCACCAGTCGAACCTCAGTTCACAACCCCAGCAGCCATATGGTTCTTCCCATGACTGGGTCCTCAGTAGGTAATCCGGACCTCCTTTCATAAACATTTTCCCACATAATGAACAGGAGTAAGGAGAACGGTCTCTGCTGCCCCGTTTAGATCCCCATGTTGACCACCTCACTGGACTTCTAGAAAAATATTCCAACACATTCAGGGCGGCCACTTTGCCTCTTCATCTTAGTTCAACTCCCCTCACAGAGACCTTATTAAGACGCTGAGAGTTTAAATCCACTCAGGTTCTTGGGTACCCTTCCTTCCTTCTTTCGTTTTACTCTTAAGAGTTCCTCCTGGTGCTCCGATATAGTTCTTTCAAAGAGACCAAACACTCCAACTAGTTGGGATTCTAACTTTAGGCACTGCTGCTCTGCAACCTATTGGCGGAACAGCACAAAGTCCATCTAGACACGTTTAACCAGAACTTAAGAAACTGTGACGCATCATTAATGTCGCTGGAGACATACACCATACTTACAACGGACTAGTGGGGCAGTAATAGTCCGTCACTGAATGGATTTCTGTGGAAATGTCCTGCTGCTCGATAAGATAATAAGAAATTGCATTTTGGTGTTTCAGTCTGGGTTGGGGTAAAGACCACAGCACCAATGTTATTCTTATTGTATATTTTTATAGGATAACTCCCAGCATCCTGTGATATACACATAGGTACTGGGTGAGGATATCGAACAGCTCTAGAATGGTTTTAATGGTTCAGTAGCATTACACTGTCAAGGAGGAAAGTATTGGCAGTGCAGCAGCCGTCCATTGGCTCTAGGGCTGCAACGAATAATCGATGTAATTGACAATTAGCGATTATGCAATTAGTTGTCGACGAATTCAATAGTGAATTAGTCGGTAACGTCTTCGGACACTGCCACCGGAACCGCCTAATAAGGAAGTAAACATTAGCACCATGGCAACAGAAAACATCCAAGATGTGGGAGTATTTCTCCCTGAACACGGTCAAAAAATGTTGTAAGCTGGAAGATTTGCAAAGCTGACCTGTCCGTTGCATTTCTCATGGAGACGTTTCACATTACTGCTGAAAGTGTGTTGCGGCCTGCAGAGTACACACTCTGCTGTGTGTCCAATGTAAGCTGAATCTAACTTTTAAACGATTTAGCCTCATGTAGTTGATGACTACAGAATGCACTAAAAACTGACTTGTTTTTTTTTCGCCCTTGTTTATTTTCCTAGATTTACATGGATGTTCTATTTGATTCCATAGAAACTGCTGTATTGTTTTTTATATATTTTTGAAACATGAAAGAATACAGCAGTTTTGCAAATACTGTTTGGTTTGGTTTAAAAGTCTGTTATAAAAGCAGTAAAGTTAATTAAAGGCATTTTGGGAAGAAGAATTCATCTTTAATGTACTTATTGTTAGTTGGCATTGGCTTAAAACAACCTAAAGCAAAATTCAAACGCTGATAGCAAAATATCAGCCTGTTAGTAATTGTTTATTTATTTTTTACTTAACCTATATTTAACTAGTGGTGAAATTGATCCGATTAATCGGCCGATTATTGAAATGATTAATCAACTATTAAAATAGTCGTTAGTTGCTGCCCTTATTGCCTGCTGAGATGAATCTCCTGGGTGGACCAAACAAACCCACCGGTTTACCTGTCAACAGTGTCCTGAGTCAGATCTTCACACTTTCCTTATTTGACAGTTAAGTTTCATACGTGGTTGATTTTTCCTGTACCAAACAATAAGTATGATCCTCAATTTGTCAAAAATAAGAAACGTCCAACAACACAAAATACTCTTTATAAAATCTTTATTAATATTCATTGTGTAAATCATTGAGCTCTAAATGAAGAAAGAACGGTCAACGGAAACCAAAACCATTAAACCAGTGAGGGCTGGATTATAAATCACCAGTGTGAAAAACTGAAATATCAGGTTGTTTCTACAGTTGGGGATTTCATCGAGACAACTTATCATAATAATAATAATAATAATGGATAATTGTAATGTAGACTCGTAACTCAGAAAATTGATGAAATTACATCACCGTTGACTACTTCTACGAAGCATCCTTGTCATATCCATTTAATTTTTAAATTAACTTCTACACGCTTGTTTTGACAAAATGTTAAAAGCCTTCGGTAGGGCTATGCAATTAATTGTAAAAAGATTTTAATCTCGATACAGACATATGTGATCAGATTTCACAGCCGTACAACAATTTTGCAGCCTTTTAATTCATAACATAAACCTTGCCGAACCCAGCAAGTTGCGATCAGACTTGCAAGACAGGCCAGGCCCTTTAAGAGGGTGGCCTTATGGGAATTGTGTATCTGTGACATAGGGGATTATTGGAGTTGTAGTGTGCTCCTATGTAGAAGTGTATTTCTGTTGTTACTTGAATCCTGGCTGTTAAAAATAAAGCAACATTCTCTGCTTTAGAGTTGGTCGGAGAAACCAGAGAGCTAACATAGCGTAGCACAGGCAGAAGCAGGAGTGGTAGTTTTGCATCAAACCTAAATTCTTCAGGTCACTTATGTCTTCTCTTTCTACCATTTTATTCCTCAGTTGTTTCACGACGACTACTCATCTCTTTTGTAGCTGTATGCGCAGTAGTGCTGCCGTAAGCCCTTCAGTTACACATATGTCTTATTTGGGCTTTGCACAATTTGTTAATAAAAATATCTTCTAGGATGTAAACTGAATGATAAAATCATGGATAGAGTTCTAATCTCAATTTCTTAGCAAAAAGGTTGTACTGGCAGCAGGCTAAGAAGGTTTTTTCAGAGTTCCCTCTCCCCAGCAACGCTCTCCAACTCATCCTGAAGGATGCCAAGGCATTCCCAGGCCTAAGGAAATACGATATATGGTCCCTGTGGTGACTTCTGGGTTCAGCCCGGGGTCTCCTCTCAGTTGGACGAGTTTGGAAAACCTCCACCGGGACTCCTGAAGGGATCCTAATTGATGCTAATTTGGCTCCTGCTCTGAAGACTTTCCAGCACACTTGCGAACATGTGTTTTCAGCTGGTAAAGCCTTGCAAAGCTCGTATCACAAGCCGTACAGCTGTACGGTTTATCCCCTGTGTGGCTTCTCATGTGCAACCGCAAAGCTGATTTCCATGAAAATGTTTTGCTACAGCTGGGACAGTTGAAGGCTACCCCTCCGTTGTGGGTCCTCATGTGCAACTTTAAATTTGCATTCCGGGAAAAGCGTTTCTTGCACAACGAACAACTGAAGGGTTTCTCTCCCGCGTGAGCTAAGGTGTGGCGCTGCAGGGTTTCCTTTCGACTGAATGCTTTATTACAGACGGTGCAGTTGAAGGATTTATCTCCTGAGTGAGTTCTCATGTGATAATACAGACTTCCTCTTTGTGTAAAGGTCTTACTGCACACTGAGCAGCTGTAGGGTCTCTCTCCGGTGTGAATTCTCATGTGCACCTTCAGCATTGATTTTCGGGTAAATATTTTTCCACATTCTGAACATGAAATTGTTCTCTTCTTGCGAGTTTTACGTCGTACTGAGATAGAGACTGAATCTGACGCAGGCCCTCGGGTCACCTCCCAGTCGTCACTGTTCTCAGTCTCGTGCTCAGAAGAGACATCAGTGTTGGACTGTTGATCAAGGTGCCAGTTTTGCTCTTCTCCCCCAGATTCTGTTTTGATATCTTCAGCTTGATTTGGGTCAAGCTGAAAAGACTGAAGTTTCTCTACACTGTCTTCAGTCTTCCCACCCACAGCAGTGGAGGTGGACTCCTCCAGCGCTCGAAGCTGCTCTTCTGCATGAATTTTCCAAAGTTCCGCCTGTTCATCTTTAATGTTTGGGTGCTTTGGTTGTTCATCGGGGTCCAGCCCGTCGTTCCACTGCTGCTGCTGCTCAGAGGGAACCTCTTCATTACTCACAGACAGCTTCTGGTCATCTGCAGGTAACATTGAAATACAAGCCAATATTTAGGAGAAGTGAATGCACGTTAACAAGAGGTCTTAAAGTTTCAGGGTGTGGGGGTATAATTTTATCACAAGTAGTGATATCAAACTGCACCTTTCTGTCGCTTTATCCTCTCTGTAGTAACAAAAGATTCATTTCAGTTTTAAAAAGAAAGAAATAATTTAAGATGTAACTGTTGATCGCATACCTGACAGAAGTTTAATTTTCAAAATTAGAGTCATGTTATTTTTTTAAATTCCCAAAATACCAAGTGGAATGTCTCCTCCGGGTAATGGAAGACAGTTCTATAAGGTTTAGTGAAAGAATATAGAACGGTTAAGCTCTGAAAAACTTCTTCAGAGACAAATCCCACTCTTAGAATGACCCATGTTCAACTTGCAGCCATGAAAATAAATAAAAAATACAAACAATGATCATTTTATAATCACCAAACATTTTGATAAGAACGCCAGCCCAGTGTGTCTGTCAGGGGCCAAGCCTCACATCGCTCTATGAGCAAGCAATGAAAGTAATGGATACCAGACAAAATACGTTCCACCACTGTCTAATTCTGAAAAAGTACCAACTTCTTAGTTTTGAAATCTTCATAAAGTCTTCATCAAAATTATCCTTAAATGTGTGAAAGTTGCCCTAGAAGTCCTTAGTCCATATGTGAAAAAAACTGAGTTAAATGGAGTTACCACCAGCAAATGGCAACTGCAGAAACGCAAAAATACGTAAAAGTTTGAATCAGTCATCTTTTCCAGCAATAGGAATAACATTGTGGAACACTCTGCCAACAAAGCTGAAAACACAAACTGATTTGAAGACATTTTAATGACTAGGTTTAAGCAAAACCAAACCTGTGATCACTGATCCTGATCAGGAAAAGCTCATGCAGACAGAGTTAGGCGTATAAAGACTTACATAAACCGACAGAAATACAAACATAATACTAAAAAAACACATACATATCTTTATATTTCTCCCGTATTTTCACAAGAATAATATCATGTTCTACTGTGCGTCTTATTTTACAGTTTTAATTCTAGCAACACTTTTACATTTCTGATGATTTTTAAGTATAAAAGCCTAACAAGGGACAAAGATTTCAAATTAGCCATTGGTTAGAAATCTTGTATGCAACACATGTTTCTTCTAATTGTTACTGACAAATAAAAAAAAAAAGAAATTAGGTTTTGCTTTCTTTGTAGATTCTTGTTAATTTCTTTCTTTGTAGATTCTTGTTAATTTCTGTTATGGTTGTTTAACTGCATTATTAGAACTGTTGTATCGTATTAGTACTCTTAGTTTGAGTATTGTTTGATTTCATTTTTCTTTGTGTAGATGATTTGTGGATCATTTTTGCTAAGGTTAATTGATGCCCTTGTCGCATTGGACTAGTATTACATTATAAACTGTGGTTGTGGTGGTTGGTTTCATAGTGACCACTCTAGACACTTTCTATACCTCTTTATCGAATTATCTGTACTGGACATAATTCAATACTGTTTTGAACTGTTTGTTAGAAGTGTCGATGATCAATGTGTTCTGCAATTTATATTAATGATTGCAGTTAGCTGCTTTTTTCAACACATAAGCCGAGTGATCCACCTCTAGGAATTCTAAAAGAGAATATTTGATGCGGCACCGACTCCAAAATACTCTGCACCCACCGCCTCAGCAGTGGTAATAGTCGGACCTGAGGGAAAGAGCTGCTTCACACTGCGCTGTATGAGTTCCAGCGCAGTAAATTTCTAAATCACACACGGTCCTCAGCTACTAGTCCCATGCAAGTAGAGCATAACATTGCTTCAATTATTATCCTGGTTTTGTTTGGGTTTCTAATGAGTTAGTTTACATTAAAAGCATAGCAGTAAGTTTAAGTAAACACACATTCAAAAGTTATTTTCAATTACCTTTATTGTGTTGCAGAAATGATTTTTCATCAAATTGTTTGTTCCTTTGTTCACATCATACACAGGTTTTGTTTGAGTTGGAACTACCCGGTAATTCATCCTAGTTATGGTTTTGATGGTGACTTCACTGGACAAAACCAGGAGCAGTTTTTTTTGGATGATAGAGATGTGCTAAATTAATTTGCAATTATTGAATCCTCATTTAAGCAACATATAACTATTGAAAGTAAATTTATAAATGTTTTTATAAAGTATAATACAGTATATTATAATTCTAAGAGTAATGGAAGTTACCTTACATCTAGCAATTTTGGTATTGCCTAAATTGATCTCAGGCGTGAATTGACCATGATACTGAACATAAGCAGTTGAGATTTAGCTTCAAGAATAATGTGAGGACGTGCTGCTGTGAACAGTACCTCAAGTTTAAATGCAAGAGAATAATCTTTTTCTTCTTCTTCATATTTTGTATGTGTGTGCATATATGTGTATATAGTTGTATTTATCACATTATACATAAATAAAACCAAAATGGTAGCATGGAAAATAATTAGTTCATTGATGCAGGTGAGAATAACTTTTTTTTCAATTTGGTGACATTTTGTCCTTGAGCTGTTTATGGGGATACAACTTTTTCAAACAACGAGTTTTTGATATATTATAAGCCCTTCTGGTAGAAATGACAAATCTGCCTAGAATACACAATTTTTCCAAATTTTATTTGGACACTATCATAGCTAAATTTGACAACTAAATCTAAAGTGAACGGACAGAAATGTCCCCGGTAGGACAGAAGGGTTGAATAAAGGAAAAACCCAGATAGCAGTCAGTAAACAGATTAAACAAGTAAACGGCACCAACCTGCTCTGTGGAGCCGAAGTTGAGGCTTGAGAACGGCGTCTATTATTAGTCGTTGTCGCTCGTTCTCTTCTTCACGACGACAGAGTTCTTCCTCCCACTCTGCTACTGTTCTTTCAAACAGACCAAATATCTCCTCCGCAACCGCAGTTAGTCGTTTCTTTACCAAAGCTCTCAGCAGTTGGCCTTTAGACATTTTTGACACGATCACACAAACTTTCTCTCCGACACAAACACTCTTAGCTCGCCGTCAAACACTCCAATCTAAAGATCCGCTTCCTGTTAGCACGCCAGTATAAACTTTATCCAGACCTTCTGATACTCTGACGAATCTTTGATGTTGATGCAGACACTTTCTGAGGATAATAATAATAGCGCTAGCGTGAAATAAACTCCAAAACACTAAACACGCTGGTCCGAAGGCTCATAATGTAACGAGATGGACTACTGTCAGTCACTTCCTGTTTTATAACCGGGCTCGGTCCTCTCTCTCGCGATCCTCATTGGATATTTTAACGCACTCACGCATTACTCAGTATTGTCTTTGTCCATGCCAAACAACAAAATACTGAATAAAGTCAAATATTTAACGTGAGTGTCTCATTCTGCCACCAGCATTAATCTGGTAGCTTAATTTGCTCACTATAAAGTTCACCCACGTTATTGTTTGCCACAGATCTCGCGAGAGTTAGTGTTGAGGCAGCGTTATATGCTGTAAATTCATTTTCATCCTGATTCACGTGCCTGACAAAGTCTTTTTGCTGGTTATCAGCGACTTGTGAAAATGTCTCCAATATTGATTCTGGTGACTCAAGATAAGGGCAAGATAATCAATGACAATCTGTGAATGTTTTTTTTTCTTGTGAAGAATTTACTCAGAAGCTACAGGTCCTCCTAATTGGAACACTCCGACTTTGTTACATTCGTTTTTTTATGCAGAACAAAGAGTAAGGATACACGTGCAGTAATATTTTAATGTTGAAAGATTACATACATAAATGTCGATACTTTTTTTTTAAGTTGCTCCGAGTTTTGTTGCCTTTAAAAATTATTTGAAATTTTTCTTTCAATCTTTAAAAATACCGAATCTAAGAAGTTCTTTAAGACTGTCTGATTTACTTATTATACTTTGATGAACCCCCCTGCTAAGGTATATTAATTGTATCCCTGAAAACTCGGGGATATCATTGAATTGTCATCGCTGCTGTCGCAACCACCACCGCCATATATCCTTTGTGTTAGCGTGATACCTCAAAAGCTATTTCATGGCTCATTTTCAAAATGTATACCCTCATAGACCTTGGGAAAGATCAGTTGTATATTCCAACGCTAGGGCAAGATCCAAAATTCTCAGGCCACAATTTCTCAACCATTGATCAGATTTAGGTGCCTTTCGAATTGCCTGGAGCTCTATCTATTACACATCGGGATTTACTTTAGTATTTCATGTTATACTTACAAGGGGGAACCGCTGGTTGGATTCAGTTCAAAATTGGTGTATATGAATCGACTCTAGAAAATATATCTTGTAAATATCATATTTTATTTTTGCAGTTTATATCTTACTCAATATGAGGCGGCTTTATTTTTCCGCAAATAACTCATAACTCATTTCCAACAATAAGTTTTCAAATGTTTTCCTACATAGGGTCAAGCCAGAATTCTGGTGGGGGGGCATAGAGGTAATACTTTGGGGGAATGATTTTAGAAAATTCACAAAATCCGTTTTGGTTGTCCAGTAAACTCTCACTTTAGCGTGAGTCTCTGTGCACAGAGGCTGTCGATTCTACCAGCAACTGAGCTAGACTATGCGTATCCGGGCTGTCGTCGCTGTTGCTCTGCTCGGGCTTTTTTGCTAAAACTGCTTCCATTTCCTAGTTAGTCTGACTCGTTCATCCTTGTCTCCGCAATTAGCGTTTGTTGCGCTGACAACACGTGCATTCTTTTTGATATATATATTTTTTGTGTTGCAGTTAGGGAGCCCATGTCTCTCTCTCTCCCACTGGATGCGGACGAGTGTTTCATCAATCCTAGGCATGTATGGCAGTTTGCATCATGTTAATTAACCTAGATGTGACTGTATATTTAAATTAGTAATATTAATCTACGATGAACATTTATAAGCAGGTGCATGGCAAATGCCATTCCTTCCTTTTTAAAACTGATTTATTAAAATATATTTTATATTTATTGAATTTACATTTTTACATAAGAATCCTGTCTCTGGCTTAATGTATAAAAATCTAATTCTGATCTCCTCCTGATTTCACTTTACTACCTTCCTCCTACCACCACCTCCACACATTAACGTCTGTCTGAAAGACCCCTAAAGGAATCCCTAACTCTCTGCAAGCCCACTTCCTGGGTCCTCTCTGCTTCAACAGCAATGGCCATCAGATCAGCATTCTTTCTTGCAACATAAATGGTCTGAGTCTGTTTTTCATTCTTTCAAGTGAAGAGAAGCGTATTTCATTGCTGGATGATGTGACTGGGAGTGTGATGATGAGCCGGTAGAGTTTGCTGACATCAGCATATGCTTCAAGATTCTGACCTAGAGCTATTTAATAGAATTCAGTGTTTTGATAACTAGCATTATAAACTGTAATAGTGGTGGTAAAAGTTCAAATCACTGGCATAAAATTCACATAGCTCTCTTTTACCAAATAGCATGCTATGCTATCAGAAGTCATGTCTAGCTTGCAAGCCAGAAGGGTAAAGAACCGGAACGAGGGATAGCTATTCCTAAATTTAGCAGGTACATAAGCCGCTGATACTAGCCAACTATCTCATCTATCAAACTATACTTACGTTTCTCAAAAGCAGTTAAGTGAGTATAAGTAGTAGTATTGCAACATTGTAGGTATTTTAGACTCAGTGATTTGGGGGAGGAATTCATATGTATTGTTTTCTTTGCTGTCTGTCTTCACAACACCCCAAACATACCGGACTATCCGAGGAAACCAACCAGAGTTCAATTAAAAAGGGGACCAAACAGCTCAGGTGTGAAAGCGACCTAAGACGCAGCAGAGCGCTGTTTGCGTACAAACTATTGCGAATCGATCTGTGACCTTTGGAAGAATAACAATCCCATAATGAAAGGGGTGTGTGACTCATTATAAAAGAATGACCATAACTACATGTATAAATAAAAAAGTAATACATTAGTAGTAATAAAAAAAAAAAACACTCTGTCCCACTCCACTGTGTTCGGTACAAGTCCTTTTCTCCTTCCTTGGTGTCCAAACTCTCATATAGTCGTCATAGGCTTCTTGTTTAGCCTTTGCTACCTCACTCTACGCCTTACATCAAATCTCCTTGTATTCCCGCTGACTCTCTTCATCTTTCTCGCTATCCCACTTCTTCTTCAAAAAACCTTGTCCTGGATATACTCTCCTGAACCACATAGCCCACTTACTCGCTCCTACCTCCGCTCTTATGTCACTTTGTGCTCCTCCCTCTTCTTGAAATTCGTGTTCACCACAGCCGTTTCCATCCTATTCGTGAAATCTACCACATTCTGTCCTTCCACGTCCCATAACACCAGTCCTGCTCATCATTTCATCATCTCCTCTGTTCCCTTCATGGCTGTCTGCACCAACCACCCCTCTCCCCTTCCTGGGAATACTTTCCATCACTTTATCCAACTCACTCCAAAAAATCTCTCTCTTCTAACTCACAACCCACTTGTAGGTCATAAGTGCTAACAGCGTTCATCATCACACCTTCACACACAGTATGTCTACCATCCCTCCCTCCATCCTATCAGCTAGCTCTCTGCCTTTTCCTCTCATTGAGCCAACATTTAAAGTTCCTACTCTCATCTTCACACTCCTGGCTCTCCTCATCTCTCTCTGTATAGAGGGCTGTAAATGTTGCTTGTTGTCCCAAAAATTAATAAAATAATTCACTACCTTTAAGGCTACTGTAGTAGTACGGGGTTTTTCCAAATAACGTATAAAAAAATTAGATAAAATATTGTTTGTGGCCAAAAAAACTTTTAATTGTCCACTCACCAGCCACTCCAGAACCTTGGTCAGGACAGACAGTTTGGAGATGTTGATTTTTCGAGCTTTGGCCCATGCCACGTTACTCTCATGAAGCAATTCAGATGGTTTGGGTTTGAACCAGGCATTGTTACGGCCTTTCACTCCCGATTTTTGTTCGGAGCATGCTTGTCAACAATTTAACAAAAGCTGCTATGAAATAAGTGCTATGTGTTTTAAACTTCATCAATAACACAGATTTTCTTCCAATTAAAATGATACGGATCATATATAGATCCTTGTTCTGAAAAGTGCTTCATGTACCATTTTATAATAATGCGCAACTGCGATTTAGAAACCTTGGTGTTCCCAACTTTAGCAATGACACAAAGGTCACTAGTGCTTTTACAAACACAGAAGCAGCAGTGTGTTTGGTTGCAAATTACAGTGATGTGCACTGTAATTGGCTGCAGGGCACATCACTTTAAAATAGTTTTATCACCAACTTAGAGAGGCACTTCTGCTTGTAACTTGGGTTTAATATAGATGGCAACACCTCCGTCTCTTTTAGGTTGGTCAGTTCTAAAACTATTACGACGATTGATAGCAACTTCCTTGTTCCCATCAGCAGGTTCTACTTTGGTGAATATGAATCGTTAATGTTAAATAAAACTTTAATTTACAAAATCCCTACATTTGGTTTCATTTGAAAAAAGTGACCATGTTTTGTTTTTGAGCTTTAATTGTCCCATACGATCATGTTTGCAGGATTGTACTCGAGCTCTGAATGTGGGCCTCGACACACAAAACTGGAACAGGTTCTTAGGCAACAGAATAAAAGCACCAGGGAGCAATTTGGGTGTCAGTGTCCAGCTCAATGACTTTATGGTATGTAGCATCAAGGGCTGGGATTGAATCCCCAATCTTCAGACTGTGGGACGACCGCTCTACCTACTGAGCTAAAGCCGCTCCAGAATTTAGATGGATTTTCAGGATAGGGAATGTGGCAAGCCTGACAAAACACCGATACAGGAAATGGTAATTAAGTGGACGCAATATTTAGGGATGCTGTGTATCAAAAGTCTTCAAATGGGGAAAAACTCAAATTAATTTACACAAAATATTTTGTAACATTTTTAATTTATCCATGATATTTTGGGACCCAGTATGTATAAAACTCAGAAAATACTTTTACCCATCCCCCAAAAAAACAGTTTATATGAGGGAAAACGGGTCCACAGCAGAACACAAAGTAATCAGTGAACATTTTATTCTGATGTTATGAACTGAATGACGTGTGTTCATCTGTGTACTATATTTGATCAACAACACAAGACGTTTTTTTCCTATCTAGTGACCCCATGTACAATCAGTGAGACAGGCCTGGAACACATTTTCTCTGTTCTTCTGATTTTATTGAAGACTAAAGAGTTTCCCCTCCTAACCTCTGGTGTGAAATGCTGCAAAACAGTTGCGTTCTGCTTGCAGACACAGGAACACACCACATGTCCCACACCGCACACGGGATTTCCTACTGCAGCCTTTTTCTCGGCAGCGCATTGGGTTTTTGAGGTTGACCACCTCTGGGAGATGTTTGGCAGCAATTGTACGGACTGAGATGTGGGGAACCACAGTGACATGGCATTTTTTCCCATGTGCCTTCGATCCTCCTTGGTGTACATCTTGAACATCAGTGTCACACTTGGCCAAGTATGCCTGAGCTACTGCCATGCGAAACTCAAAAAATTTCATAACGTCTCTACTCTGTGTACGATATCGGACCTGGTCTTGGCGATACAACAGCCAGCTGTTGGCTAAAGCAAGATCAGTGAAATGCATCAGCATCCGAAGTGTCCATTTCTTGGTTCGGACCTTCATGCGGTAGTAACTTATTGTCCTTTTTACCAAGTCAACACAACCCATTTTTGAGTTGTTCTCATGAACAACAGCTGGTCTCCTGACCATCATGAACTGTTTGTCTTTCTTTGATCGCTGATGGCAGGATTCCTCTGGATCTTCATTCTGATCTCTACTGGTCAGATTCACTTGCTTTTCCAGCAAAACCATTTGTTCTATAACTTTCACGGTTGTAATGAAGCGATCATAATAGACCTTCGTACCCGGAGGCAATGTTCTCACCAGACGTTTGATGACCAAGGCTCCTAAATCCAGTTGCTCTGCTGGATAAACCTGTGACTTGAGTGCACTGACACCTTGATACACCTCAAAATCAAACACAAGGCCACAAGCTGAAGCAAGCACAAAGTTTTTCATGCCAACTGGATTGGGCTTCAGTGGAACATGTTGTCGAAATGGACAGGCTCCTGTAAATGGGATCATCTGCTCTTCAATGGAGACACATTCTGGACGAGCCTGAAGCAGGCACCCTTTGAGAATACGATCCATGAAAGGTCTTGTCTTCCAGAAACTGTCAGTCTTTTTCAAATTTTCAGAAATGTCATTGTCAACGACTACTTTCAGATGTTTCCTCAATTTGAAATATCTGTCACGATTGATTTTGTCACTGATGGCAGGAACACGTAGGGCATTGGACCAGAACATCTTGATTTGTGGGTAAGGCACACAAGACATTAAAATTGATGCCCCGAAGAAATGAAAAATCTCATTGACTGTAGTTTGGAGAGACCTGCCAGTGTTGACCATTGACATAGTATTTGTGCAATCAGTAATGAGTTTCATCAACTCTAAGTCAATGTACTGCTCCACATAGTCCAGGGGCTGCCAACGATGTCGCTCAACACTGAGTACCTTTATGTCACCTTGATCCTGGAACTGAACTACTTCTGGTGTAAACGCACCATCTAGCCAGTGCCCATCTATTGCATCTCCACCGAGTCCTGAGAAACCTTCAGTGTCTTCATGTTTCCGTTTGCCTTTTGCACCGGCTTGAGATTCACTGTCGCTGCTCTGCTGCTCGGATTCTGATGAGTCAGGTGGATCCTCCTCACTTGGTGCATCTGGTTCAAATCTGGGATCAGTAGTATCACCATCAGACAAATCCTCAACTTCAGAGTTGCCGTCTATGATAGAGTTCAATAGTTGTTCTGTTCTTGATTGAGTGGGATGTCCTAAGAACATTTGAAATAAAGAAAAATAGATGTATAATCAAAAAAACGGATCTATTGCATGCAAAACCAGTAATGCAAACGCTTGCCACTTCTCAACTAGACGTAAATTTTACTCACAAATTTCCACTTTTTCAGTCCTTGCAGGACTACTCTGTAATTAACTTCAAGTTGACTCATGAAAATTAGCTTGATGTGATATTTCATACCAAATCAAGCTAGAGCAGAATAAAATATACTTTAAAACATTTTGCTGTTAAAAATACCAGTTTTGGATCCAGTTTCTTACATTTGGCACATTTATTTTGACTACCAACCTAAACATCTTGCCTCGGATTTGCTGCCATCTTTTCTTCATACTAATATGTGTAAGCGGAAATATATGCTTCTATTATTGCTTCATGGGCTAATTGTCTGTCAACCTGTCAGAGTAAATGTTCACATAATAAGCTTGTCTCTCATTCAGCCCTTACAGTGATGGGATTTCTCTGTTGTTGATAAACTTTAAACTGCAATGGCTACCTATGACGCCCACAAGCCATTGAACTTGATTGTTATGACTACATTTCAACTGATAGCCTTCAAATTTCACAAAAATATTGAGTTAAGGTGGTTCTGTCTTTGACACCCCAACACACTTGTGTTTTCTGAGCTTACATTGCGATGGGAACCTTCTTTCACAAATCCTGCACCAGAATGGTTTCTCTCCTGTGTGGGTTCTCATGTGATCCTGCAGACTTCGCTTTACTGCAAATTGTTTGCCACAGTAAGAGCAGCTAAATGGTTTCTCCCCTGTGTGGCCTCTTGTGTGACTCTGCAGAGTAACTTTACTCCCTAACATTTTACCGCAAATTGAGCAACAGAAATGTTTCTCACCTGTGTGGGTTCTCATATGCAACTGCAAGACTGAGTTCCATAAAAAGCTTTTACTACAGAGAGGACAGCTGAAGGGTTTCTCTCCCGTGTGACGTTTTGTGTGTTTCCACAGAGTTCCCCTACGGCCAAATGTTTTATTACAGATTTTGCAACTGAACGGTTTCTCTCCTGTGTGAGTTGACAAGTGACATTGAAGACTTCCTCTCTGTGTGAACCTTTTCCCACAAATCGAGCAGCTGAATGGTTTCTCAACTGTGTGGGTTCTTATGTGCACCTTCAGCAATGACATTTGGGTGAATATTTTACCACATTTAGAGCAGCAGAGTTGTCTTGTTGTGCCATTTTCACACCCTACATCACTCTGAGAGACTTCATTGTTACCAGTAGAGTTTAAACCCAACTGTGATTCACTGGCTACCATCCAATTATCATCACTGTTTTCAGTTTCAGCTTCAGAAAGGTCAGCAGTCTGGTCTAGGTCTGGTCCTCCATAGTCCTCTCCATCAGAAACCGTTTTACTTCCTTCAGTTTGTTTTTGATAAAAATGTGAAGACTGAGGCTTCTCTTCATCATCCTCCTCCTTTACAACAACACCAGTGAATTGGACCTCCTCCAGCTCTTGATGCTTTTCTCCCTTCTGACTTGACCAGAGTTCCATCCCCTCCTCTTTAATGTGTGGAGGCTCTGGTGGGTTCTCCTTATCCAGACTGGAGCTCAGTTCCAACGGCTCAGAGGTACGTTCTGCTTTACTCACCGACAGCTGCTGGATGCCTGCAAGAAACAGTGAAAATAAACACATGAGGATAACTGATTTCACATTGGCTAGAGATTTAGCAGTTTTTGGGTTTGGTAGTGCTCAATTTGGAACAAGCACCGATACTATTTTTTTGGAGCAGTTTTTTTCCTATGTAATAACAAAAGGGGAGTTTCACTTATAAGAATAAATGAAAAAATAAAAAGCGACTTAGGCAACAATTCTCTGTCCAAGCCAGACCGAAGTCTTGGAGACTATTAACCAAGACCAACCCGAACCCAGTAGGCCTTATGTTTATTATGTCTTAACCTTATCCTAGCTCATTACGGAGTTTTTGTGATGTCACACATACCCCTTTTCCACCAAAAAGAACCTGGTGCTAATTCGCCGCTGGTGCTAGTGCCAGTGTTTAGTTGGTTCAACTGGCGCACCTCCTAAGAACCTGTTTACTATTCCAATGGCAAGGATTCAAGTCATTGCCACGACATTAGCTCATTGTATAACGGAATCAGTTCTTGGCACTAGACCAGAATAGAGTTGGTGCTTGTCTGGCACCAGTTTCGAGAGCCAGGAGTTGGTGCTTAGGCTGTCGAAAAGCAAATAACTTGTGCTAAGTCAGGCTCTGGCTCCAAGCAAGCCCTGGGACCAGCTCAGTGGGGTAAAGTTGATGTTCCCATGGTTCCTGTCTGTTTACCCTGATTCCTCATGTCGGCAAGGTTTGGCAAATATCCTTAAAGCTGGTGTTTTATCACATCAAACACAAAAAAACACAGTGATCAGCGGATAAAAATGTACTGAAACTGAAGTCTAATCAACAAACTGCTTTCATTGACTCTACATCAGCCACTAAATCAAAATACATCTAAAACGTTGATGGTTTTAAATATCCCATAGACAAGTTTTTATTTAAGTCCTACATGGTTTAAGTTTGGCTACTTTATGAGAATTTGCTGTTTGAAATGTTAGAAATAGCTTATGCTGTGTACCTGGGCTCACTATTCTGTCATGAAAAAAAGCACCCAAAAAACACCTGTTAATGAAAAATTACAAATGACAGACAGATACAGACGCAGACCGTAGATCAATACACCCGTCCAGTACACAACATGGAATACAACATGGAGGAGAATTCAAATTTCGAGCCAGCTTAGCAATTCAAGCAGGTTGTACCAAAGAAAAATGCTGTGTCCGCCATTTGGACATGTTTTGGCACATCAGAGATGATTACAGGGGGCTTGAGAAATAAGCTTTCAACAGGGTACCTCGCGGAAGAGAACCTCGTGGCCAGTACAACAGACTGCAGTACTAATGTTGTGAAAGCTGCAGAGCTCAATGGATGGACACCCGAGCAATTTTTTGGAAACGGGCTGTATCTGGCACTCGGTTGGTCAAATCAGATTAACAGACACAATACTGCAGTATTCAATCACCTAAATAGGGATATATGGGTGATGAATGGCTGCTATATTCTTTCTGTGTTTGTTTGTATCATAAATGATGTCTCCATGTTTAATTATGTGGCGTTTGTATATGCCTTCTGTCTATTCTCCTTTGCTTTCCTGTGATGTTGTTAAGCACTTCTAATGTAACAATGTGCTTGATATTACAATGTAACAAAACGCTTTATGGATTCATTTTTGTAGAATTTAAAAATCGCTTTAATCTGATATGACTCAAGTCGTTTAGAATTAGGAGGTGTCTCTCTTATTAATTTTGCTTAAGCTATACAGTATGTGAAATCTTCTGGTATCAGTGAAAACCTGTTTTTTTTATGTGTGTTTATTTCAGAAATTGCAATGAGTGATCAACGTGTGGAGCAGGTGAAAAAAAGGTTTTCTCATAGTTGGAAGAAAAAGACGGCATTAGTGACGGCGCTTCAAGGAGTCAAAACTGCCACAGCACAAGCTGAAAACATCATGTGCCATTAGATGGGGTTCGGTGCAACTGATGACTGCAAGGGTTCTTCATAAAGAAAAATGCTGCGTTGAGTCATTTAAGGGAACTTGATTTTTACTTTAAATGTAAAATGGGGCCTTTTCAAGAGATGCAAGTTATTTTCTATTTTTCACATGGCATTTAAAATATTTGTTTACAATCTTGTAAACAAATATTTTACTACAGTAAAGATATTTTCTACTTTTCATAGGGCAATATTTAAAATTGTTTTGTTTGCAAGACTGAAATATATTTATTTTTCTACTTTAAGAAACTTGCTTTTTGCCACTAAATAAAATGTCAGCGATATATGCTTTGATTTCAATTGGAAATATTCAATAAAATAACCATAAATAGCTAATTTTTTGTTTTTACCTTAATTATTTTAAAACCACTAAGATGTGCATTTCTCCATTATAAAGAATATCCCAGCCTTAATAGTTGAGTATATTTAAACTATCTACACATTTGAACAACTGCGATAACATAATACCCCATACAATCAGATTTTCTGGTAGACAACACAGATTGTACATTCTTCATTCTTTCCAATTAGGATTGCTGTACTCCTCACTTTGGAGTAAAAATTGGAGTGATATGCTTTCCCTATCGATCCACCTCACGATTTAGGTTGGTGAACAGTACAGAGACGATAAAGATGTAGGAGCACCCGTCTGCATTTAATAGGATGCTTTAAGGACTTGACTTTCCAGTTCAGTGTTAAGCAGGAAACCTGCGTACACCACAAAACTTCTAAACAGATTAATCCAAGACAGATAAGACAAAAATAAAAAAATTATATACAGTGCATCCAGAAAGTATTCCCAGCACTTCACTTTTTCCACATTTTGTTATTTTACAGCATTATTCCAAAATGGATTAAGTTAATTTTTTCCCTCAAAATTCTACAAACAATACCCCATTATGACAAAGTGAATAAAGTTTGTTTGAAATTTTTACGAATTTATTTAAAATAACGCACGAAAATATAACATGTACATAAGTATTCACAGCATTTGCCATGACACTCAAAATTGAGCTCAGGTGCATCCTGCTTCTAATGATCATCCTTGAGATGTTTTGACAACTTGATTGGACATGATTTGGAAAGGCACACACCCGTCTATATAAGGTCCTACAGTTGACAGTGCATGTCAGCACAAACCAAGCCATGAAGTCCAAGGAATTGTCTCTAGACCTCCGAGACAGGATTGTATCGAGGCACAGATCTTGGGAAGGGTACAGAAAAATTTCTGCACCATTGAAGGCCCCAATGAGCACAGTGGCCTCCATCATCCATAAATGGAAGAAGTTTGGAACCACCAGGACTCTTCCTAGAACTGGCCGCCCGGCCAAACTGAGCGATCGGGGGAGAAGGGCCTTAGTCAGGGAGGTGACCAAGAACCTGAAGGTCCCTCTGACAGAGCTCCAGTGTTTCTCAATGGAGACAGGAGAACCCTCTAGAAGGACAACCACCTCAGCAGAACTCCAATTCTCAGAACTCCACTTCTCACAAGCCACTTCCCACAAGCCACTTCCCACAAGCCACTTCTCACAAGCCACTTCCCACAAGCCACTACTCACAAGCCACTTCTCAGTAAAAGGCCCTTGACAGCTTGCCTGGAGTTTGCCAAAAGGCATCTGAATGACTCTGACCATGAAAAACAAAATTCTCTGGTCTGAGGAACAAAGATTGAACTCTTTGGCCTGAATGCCAAGCTTCATGTCTGGAGGAAACCAGGCACCGCTCATCACCTAGCCAATACCATCTCTACAGTGGAGCATGGTTGTGACAGCATCATGCTGTGGGGATGTTCTTCAACGGCAGAAACTGGGAGACTAGTCAAGACGAATGCAGCAATGCGCAGAGACATCCTTGATGAAAACCTGCTCCAGAGCGCTCTTGACCTCCGACTGGGGCAAAGGTTCAGCTTCCAACAGGACAACGACCCTAAGCAGACAGCCAAGAAAACAAAGGAGTGGTTCCGGGACAACTCTGTGAATGTCCTTGTGACCAAGCCAGAGCCCAGACTTGAACCCGATTGAACACCTCGGAGAGATCTGAAAATGGCTGTGCAACGACGCTCCCCATTCAACCTCATGGAGTTTCAGAGGTCCTGCAAAGAAGAATGGGAGAAACTGCCCAAAACAAGGTGTTCCAAGCTTGTAGCATCATACTGAAAAAGACTTGAGGCTGTAATTGGTGCCAAATCTGCTTCAACAAAGTATTGAGCAAAGCCTTTGAATACTTACGTACATGTTATATTTTCGTTCTTTATTTTAAAAAGTTCAAACAAACTTTTTTCACTTTGTCATAATGAGGTATTGTGTGTGTAGAATTTTGAGGAAAAAAATGAATTTAATCCATTTTGGAAAAACGCTGTAACATAACAAAATGTGGAAAAAGTGAAGCGCTGTGAATACTTTCCGGTTGCACTGTAGGTCTTGTAGGCCCTTAACCACTTTCGCCTACATGCAGTGTTTAGAGGGTTCCTTTTAAAATGCTTTGCACTACAGAATTCTGAATAAACGTTCTAAAATGTATTTTGTATCTTTTGTCCCTTGGATTAAAATTGTCTTAAATTTTATGTCCAAGACTTTTTCTTTATTTAATTTTTCTGCATTAGTCATCACTTAGTCTGCTGCATTTCAACGAATCGTCAAAAAATTAAACAAGTCAGACAAATTAAGTTAAATATTAACATTAAACAATTAATTTCATATTTGTCAATATCATTCAGGGAACAAGAACATCACTCAAAGCAAAACTTAGGAGCAAATAACGCACTTAAACTGAGCTTGAAGACAACGTTAACATCCCATGTCTTAACATGCATTTTAGAATGAATTAGAAAATGCGCTCAGAGCGCAAACCTCCGCTAAAGCCCAATCGTACCACAGGGAGATACTATTGTGATCAGAATCAATAAAATCAACTTACTTTGGAAAGTTTAATGCAGATTGGTCCATTAATTCAGAAGTTACCGTCATCTTCTAAATCAGAAGTGTCAAACTCAAGTCCTGCGGCCTGCAAAACAATTATATCCAGCCCGCGTGACAATATTTAATTTGTAAAATAACCGGCCCGCTGGTATACAGTAAAAACACCACAAATACTACAAATGCCTGAATACCCTTGCGCTTGTCCATGCTCGTCTGTAGTCAGACATCAGAGTTCAGCCACTCTGATAAACATCAGGCTAATCTTCAGAGGAGATACTACGGAGAAAGGGAGGAGATATAGTTGATGTTTTTTAAAATGATAAATAATAAACGTATCAGTAAATAGAAACACACGTTTTCATTAACTGGTGAGGTGCATACGAGACCTCCAGTCGTTCAGCATGTGTCAGTGCTGCTGCGTTAAAAACAAAAAACGCATGAAGTCGCTCACATTTAATGTGAAATACACCGTTAAGACTGTTTTCTTCTTTTACTGTTTTATTGTGACAGAACACTGAAATGGCTGAATTAGTCCAGCCATTTACTTAGGGACATATGTTGATGTTTAAAAACTGATTGATTTTAGACCTAAATATTAACTTGTACAATATAGTTTTCTGTCTGTTGCCTGTGAATAAAAAAATCTTCATTGGAAGTTATTCTGTGAAACTCTGCTGATAGAGGGGGGGACCCAAAAATGAGATATGCTGATATATTATTGAATTTAATATGTAATTTGAATATTTTCTATGCGGTCGGTTTGTTCAGAATTCTATGAAATAAGTACATAAAATCAGAATAAAACTGTCATAATACATCCGATAAATAAATGGCCCGATTGGGTCCTTATTGGCCCTCGATATGGACTCCATCTTTAATTTTGGCCCCCCTCTGCGATGGGAGTTCGAAAACTCCTGCTATAAATCAAGCAGAAACTCAAAACTCTAATATTTTGGAACTCCAGTTGTTTCATATGATGAAAAATAATATAATCCTAAAAATCCAATCTCATTTTGCACAGGCGCGAAACAAAACTGAAGGTTTTAAGAGAGCATTGTGCCGCAAAGTGCCATCACCGCTTCAAAGGGCTTTATTATTTTATTTTAAGAGATACATGAATGGCTTAAGAATGGCTTATGCGCCAAAGTGAACGCTAATGATCAAGGAGAACAGACTAAAAGGACAAAATTAAACTGCAGTCTCTGGCTGCTCCCATTGGGTCGCAGTTCTGTTTACTGATAGGGAAGGGAGCCCACGTATGGAAAAACACTGCAGGTGTGCACTGGTAGTAATTTCAAAATAAAGGGGTATCTTAAAAAAGACAATATATCTGATCATCAGTCAGATATATCAGCTCTTCCTGAACGTTAGCATTCACTTTGGCAGATAAATAGTTCTTCAAATGAGAGATAAGACTTCCAGGTGCAGTCTGAATGTTGACTGCCTTTCAACCATGTAGAAAAATAATTAGCGCTTGGTCCGTCAGCTTAATGCCAACATATAGTGGAAATTGACATATACTGTATAAAATGTTAGTTCTATGTGAGCGCCACATCAGAAGTCACATGACTTATGTGAAGTGTTGACGTCATGAACAACCGAATGACGTCATGAATCATCATAAATCAATAAAAAGCTCAACCCACATTGAGCATTCTCCTCCCAAACACCTGAGATGTCCGAGAAACCACTCTAGACATCTTATTTCTAGAGTCTAGACACCGACATCTTATGCTGACAGCCAAGCATCATGTCGCAAGGAAAAGCTGATCAGAGGAGCCGCTCTTCTCTTTAACTGTTCAGGGCAGCATTCCTCATTGTATTTCATTCCAGCCTCAGAAGACATTAAATCCAAGCGGATTGATTTTATTTTGGATGGAAAGAGCCCTACTGGGTCCCCAAACTCCTTTGTATTTATACTAGCCACTGTTTTACCCATTACTTCACAAACTTAGGTCAATAGACGTTTGGCCAGTAAACTCTGGCTTAAACAGGGAGCCATAACAATCTACCATGGTAGAGCTGCAGACCAGGGAAAATGTCCGTATTTGAAATGACTTCTGCATTGTGTTTATTCTAAGCTAATCTAAATATAAAATGTAAATGTTTAACACATTCCTGAAAGTTTTTCTCACGGGTTTTTAGTTGTTTGTAAGATGTGGTTTGTATTTATGTTCAGGTAACATTCGTTGTAGGGTCAACTACCTTCACTAGAGGTGAGTGTGAGAAGTGAGAGGGGTGAAGGGGACTAACCTGTCCTGTGGAGCCGAAGTTGAGGTTGGAAAACAGCTTCCAGTTGTCGCTTTTGTCGCTCGTGTTCCTCCTCGTACTCTGCTATCGTTTTTTCAAACAGACCAAATATCTCTTCGGCAGCAGCATTTAATCGCTGATTCACCAACTCTCTCAGCATTTGGCCTTTAGACATTTTCACACGATCGGAACTACTCCTCCACGAAAACTCTTAGCTCTCATTCAGATACTCCGTCCAACTGGGATGCTAGTTCAAGGCCCGGCTGCCCTGTTTCAGTTTAGTATACAACGACGGGCTAAGGATAAAGGATAAAAGCCAGACGGGTTTATCCAGTCCTCCAGATACTGTTTTGGATCAGTGGTGTTGTCGGAGACACATTCTGGACCCAAACGGGAGTGGCTCTCAAGAAGAACAACTAATGCTAAATGCTAAACACTCTCCGCCGAAGATTTTGTAGAATAAGATGAACTACTTCTAAGTACTTCCTGTTTGGTGAAAGACTCGGTCTCCTCTCCCGCCATCTAGACTGGATATATTTTTCTTTATGATTTACAGATTAAAGATATTTCTTTACAGATTAAATAATAAAACACTAACTGCATCAAGTCATTTAACGTTGGTGACCCGTTACGATGCCTGTTGTGAAGCTAAACATGATAATTCTCACGGGAGTGTTATTTACAAAACACACAGATCTTGTGAGAATTAACAGCGCAGCAGAAGTATTTTTGTCTTGGATAAAGCTAATTTTCAACCTTAAATGCTATACAAAGTTTTATCTTTTGTTTTAATATCGCCATTAATAACATCTGCTCCTCTACCTGTTTCATTTGTATGAATATATACTGTTTTGTCAGAGAGTAGGTTTTTTGTTTATGGGGATAGGAATGGTAAACTGCTGAACTTGCTCTTAGCGGCTTACAGTTGATGAACTCCTGCATTGATTAGCTGATGACCATCAGGAGTGATTTATCACACAGGCGGTGGACTAATGAAGTAAAAGAGGAAGAGTCAGGCAAGGTCATAGCCTCACTGACCCAGATCACTCGTTTTAAAATGACTGAAACCACTTTAAATAAAGATTGTTTTTCTACCTGTCCTTGAATTGAAGCAAGTGCTTTTTTTTTTTTAGGTTCATGACATTCAACCTTCTCATTGGCTGAATCCAGATGCACAAATTATTGTTGTAATTCCTATACATTTTGTAATGTATGTTGTTTACAGGGTTATGCGTGAAAATGTTCATATAAATTAATTATCTTTGATGTAAAGCGGCCGTTTGCATCCAAAACCTTTTGTTGCTGTGTGTAATTAGATTTGACCCAACATTCAGTAAATGTTTCCACCCTTGAAGGTGCAGTGTACAATATAGTTCCGGAATTCCACACAGCACCTCAGCTCAGTCCGATAGTCTTTAACGGGCAAGTACTGTCAAAACAAACTCTAAATGTAGCTGTTTAATATTGCAACCACATTTTTAAAAAGAAGTATTTTCTGAACTTCACTCTGAGGAAGTTACAAAGAAATCCACAAACTTGCTTTCATTTCATTTTTTTTTATTGTTTTTGAACTAGAAGACTATAAATTAAAATACACAGGTACATATCACAAAATTATAAAACATTTCAAACAATTAAATGCAAAATGTATTTCATATTGCGAGAAATGTTTTTCATTTAATATTATTTTAATTGAAAAAAGGATTTTTCTTTGACTAAATGTCAGAACCCAGTTAGGGTTTTCAACAGTCCTATGCCTGGATAAAAAGCCAAATATACAGACGAGTCTTACTTAGCTGATTTCAGCAGCTGGTTTTGTTTTATCTGACTGAAATCGGTTTTAATCATTTTAATTTAGATCCAGCCACATCTGGTGCTACTGAGAGCAACCTTTTAAAACCATGGCGAATTTCATAATAACTGTACATAATTCAACTAAGATTAAAATGTGTTGCACTAAAATCCTAGTAGATCTCTCAAAACGGGGGACAAGCCACTTGAGTCATCATCATCAGTGGAAGGTCACAGAGGAGATAAGACCAACACTGGGAAATATAGGAAACCTACCAGAAGATTGGGAAGCCACCAACAGACATGAGATACAGGAAAAAAGACATGTGGTGGTGAAACTAATAAGTGAAGGATCGTCAAGGTGGAGTTGATCAGAGCGATGAAGAAAGCAGAAGGGTGTACAAAGATATGAGGGGGAAAGTAGAGAGGTGGAGATGGCGAAGGCAGATGCATATTGTTGGTTGTGAGAGAGGAAACGAAGGACGGACAGAAGGACCTGGACAGACTGGATATGCAGAGGGAGGAAAGACCAACAGGTGGGAATGAAGAGGGTTGAGGATGGACATGTTCTAACCAACAAAGCAGGTGACTGTCTTGAAAAGGTTGGAGTGTACTTAAAGGAACTGTTGAATGAGGAAGAGAATATGAGCAACAGATGGATACCAACATTGGTATCTGTACTGTTCAATTTTTACGTGACGAGATCGATACTTAAATTTCAGTTTCTCTTCTCTACGTTCAGTAAACAACTCCCATTACATCATAGTGGTTGTACAAACACCACTCCCCTCACTTCGCCCCCCTGCTCAGCTGTGAGTTGTTGTCGGCGTGCATTACATGACTTAGCAGAGCACACTGCTGGTTGCATGATGGCAGAGAGGAAGAGGAGCGCCGCTTGGAGTTCCACCGTAATATCTAAGTCACTGATGACACGACGGTGGTGGGTATTATAATAAACAGCGATGTAATTCACTACAGATAGGAAGAACTGCAACTTCTCCTTAAATGTGTGCACATCCTTGATGATCTAAACTGGTCCATCAACACCAGAGTCCAGCAACTCCTGGACTTGCACTTCTTGCAGAGACTGAGAAAGGTCAACTCCCCATCATATATCTGACAACATTATATAGAAGAGCAAAATCAACCAGACATGGTAAGAGTTCCTTTTCCAGACCACAGTACCCTGATGTCTTTATGAATGCCGCCCCCCTCTCCCCTTCACCTACACCATAAAATGTACATGAATTTCATCAGCTCCTTCAATATATCGTATATCTGCAAATGCAGCTTAGCACCACATTGCTGCTCCTTTTGGTTTTTCTAAATGCATATTTTTTTTGCTTTTAGGGAGATAATGAGGGATGCTAAAGTTAAGCTTCGTGGATACGGTGAGAGAGGAGATGAAATTGGAGGACAGTGAAAGATTCAAACATGCGGTAATGGAGAAGGAAAATCGTATTTCAGAATCAGCTTTATTGGCCATGTATACGCATACAAGGAATTTGACTCCGGTTAACTAAGCTCCCACAGTACGAACGTAATGTCATAATCTCTTATCAAGAACAGCCACATTAAATCAAAAATACTCGTTCAAGGTGGCCCCTGCTTTGAGGAGTCCCCTAAACACTTGTGTCTTTTAACCTGGAAACGTCTTGCAAATCTTCTGCCACAAAATGTACAGCTAAATGGTTTCTCTCCAGTGTGGGTTCTCATATGCACTTTTAAATCAGATTTAATAAAAAATCTGTTACTACAAAGTTGACATTTGTAAAGTTTCTCTCCTGTGTGGGTCCTCATGTGCAGCTGTACGTATGAACTTCGAGAGAAACACTTCTTGCAAACTGGACAGCTGAAGGGTTTCTCTCCTGTGTGGTTTTTCAAGTGGTCCTTCAATGTTCCCCTACGGCTAAACATTTTACCACACACGGAGCAGCTAAATGGTTTCTCTCCTGTGTGGGTCATCATGTGGTGGTCCAGACCTCCTTTCTGAGTGAACCTTTTACTACAAAAAGAGCAACTAAATGGTCTCTCTCCCGTATGGGTTCTCATGTGCACCACCAGTTTTGAGTTTTGGGCAAATCTTTTACCACATTCAGAGCAGAGTAATGGCATCTTTCCGTCAATTCTACGTCTTACGTTATTGACAGAGGCTTCAGCATTAATTAAACCTGAACATAGGTCTTGGGTCACCTTCCAATCATCACCACCGTCCTCAGCCTCAAAACAGCTTTTACTCTGGTCATCAGCCTTGGGTTGTTTTTCTGGATTTGAGTTCTTGTCTGGTACTGGTCCTTCAAGTTCCTCTGCATAAGATCCTGTTTTCATGTCTTCAGTTTGATGAAGCTGTGAGGTCTGAGGCTCCTCTTCCTTCTTTTCAGTCTTTACAGTAACAATAGAAGATGAAGTGAACTCTTCTAATTGTTGACTGGTCCACAATTCCTCCTGTTCCTCTTTAATATGTGGGGGCTCTGGAGGATCCTCTTCTTTACTCTGTGACAGCTGCTGGTCATCTGCAGGAAACAAGGAAAGAAAAGATACACATTGAGGGAATGGAGGAACAGTTTTCGGGTTGAGTACCTTACAGAACAGATGGAGGAAATGGTAGCACTTATTGGTAGGTTACGCACTGCAAAGATAAGGTTATAAAGATGAAACTGCCATACGGCAGCCCGAGGCAAATTCTCAACTGCATTTTTTCTGTTTTAGTTCTTGGAGCCGTGGCAGCCCATGCTTGGTTTCCGTGAACGGTGTATGCGTGCAACCAGCACGTAACCGGCCTCCAGTGTCTCCTCTCTCCTTGGCCTCCTAGCACCGATTGATTGGTGCACCTCTGTCGAATACACCTCAGAATCTGCAGCCAAAGAAAAATAGAAGCTACAGAAAAATAGAAACTACAGAGAACCTGAAACCAAAGAGGAGCAGAAACTACAGAGAACCTGAAACCACAAAGAAGCAGAAACTACAGAGAACATGAAACCACAAACTGAAACTAGAGAACCTGGACCCACAGAGATATAGAAACTACAGAGAACATGCAACTTAAGAGAAGCAGAAACTACAGAGAACCTGAACCCAAAGAGGAGCAGAAACTACAGAGAACCTGAAACCAAAGAGGAGCAGAAACTACACAGAACCTGAAACCACAGAGAAGCAGAAACCACAGAGAACCTTAAACCACAGAGAAGCAGAAACTACAGAGAACCTGAAACCACAAAGAAGCAGAAACTACAGAGAACATGAAACCACAAACTGAAACTAGAGAATCTGGACCCACAGAGATATAGAAACTACAGAGAACATGAAACTTAAGAGAAGCAGAAACTACAGAGAACCTGAAACCAAACAGGAGCAGAAACTACAGAGAACCTGAAACCAAACACGAGTAGAAACTACAGAGAAGCAGAAACCAAACACGAGTAGAAACTACAGAGAAGCAGAAACCACAGAGAACCTGAAACCCCAAAGAAGCAGAAACCACAGAGAACCTGAAACCACAAACAAACTACAGAGAACCTTGAACCACAGAGATACAGAAACCACAAACAACTTAAGAGAAGCAGAAACTACAGAGAACTTGGGACCACAGAGATACATAAACTACAGAGACTGAGAAAAATAAAATACAGTAAACCTGGAACCACAGAGACCATGAAACCACGGGGAAACCGAAGCTACAAAGTAGCTGAACCACAGAAACGCAGAACCACAGAGGAACTGAAACTACAAAGATATAAAAAACCACAGAAATGGAATCTATAGAGAAACAGAAAAAAACAGAACCTAAAACGAAGAAACTACAGAGAACCCCAAATAGCAGAGAAAAAGACTTCAAACAAACTGAAACCACAGATAAAGAGATTGCAGAAACTGGAACTATAAGGAAGCAGAAACTACATATGAAGCAGAGTTAGATTTTTTCCAGTTCTTGAGTTAAACAGACAAATGTATTCCTGCAGAATCCTGTCCATGAAGATGAGTGTACACCAACTCTGTTTATATTTGCTGTCTGTCACCTACGACATGATCCATCCTGGAACTGGTGAGACACCAATACTACTATCTAGGGTTAGAACATTTTCCGGAGGACTGTCGTTTGTCAGACTGGATCTGTACATGTCTGTCACTTACACACCTCATCAATAGGTGACGTACATGGACTAAAGTAAAATGAGTAGTTATGATTGGTCAAAACTACACATAATATAGTAGCTCCACAAGTGTTTGCTTTACATAATTAATTCTTACTTTCAACAATTAAAATATAAAGAAGAGTAAAGAAAATATGTAATCTCTGCCATTTGGGAAGTTCAGGTACTTGTGGGTGGGCCTAGGACCACCCGAGGCATCGCAGCTGGTTATTGCATTACCATGAACTGTAGAATAGGGCTTTACCTTAAAGTGTAGAATGGAGGAAACAGCCTCTAGTGCTAGCAGCTGGTTAGCTGTCAATCAACCGTGTGAGCAGGGAGACAAGTAAAGGGGACCAACCTGCTCTTTGGAGCTGAAGTTTAGGCTTGAAAACGGCGTCCAATAGTTGTCGTTGTCGCTCGTTCTCCTCTTTAGAACGACACAGCTCCTCCTCATACTCGACTATCGCTTTTTCAAACAGACCAAATATTTCTTCAACAGCCACAGTCAGTCGATTCTTCACTATCGTTCTCAGCATTTGGCCTTTAGACATTTTCAGACGATCACACTAACTTTTTCTCTGACAAAAACAATCTCTGTCAGGCATCGACTAGCTGGAATGTTAACTGCGGGCCCTGCTGCTCTGCTTACTATCAGCGTAATAGCATAAACACTGTAACTTCCTAGTGGGAAATAAGTCGGAGTTCAAAGACTGAGAATAAAGGTCAAGAGCACAAAGTTGACCTGAACAGGCTCATTCATCCCTTCAGGGTCTTAATTTTGATGGAGACACTTTCTGAAGACAAAAACTGAGCTAGCTCTGAAGATAAACCATACACACAACATAATAAATGTCGTCATTTCCTGTCACTACTTCCCCTCACCTTTCAAAATAAGAGGTTCCAGAGTTGTTAAGTTTGAGACTTATTTTTATCAGAGGTGGAAAGTGATGAGGTACTATTACTATAGTGACCAAGATGACATTTAAATCAAATGTCTCAACACAATCTAATGTTGGTCAGATGAGGTGAATATAACAGCACAATAATTTAAATGAAATAATCACAGAAAATAACTGATTGGGCTAGGGTTATCAGTCAGACGGTCACTGGGGGGTTCAGTGGAGAAATTGATGAAGGGAATTTGGTCAGAAAATACAAAGTCAAACTAAATATAAAGACCATGAAACAATTAGACAGTTTAAGGTGCCTAGGACCCACAGAACAAGAAGAGCAGTCCCTTAGGTCCAAGTCCATTTCTGGCCTGCTAATGGAGGACTTCCTGGATGAGACACCCTCCTCAGACCATCTTTGCAAAGAGTCCTCGTTTCGGTCTTGGACCGGGTCTGACTGCTCTGCTTTAGATTGTTCTGTGTGGTTTTTATAAATCCCAAATATAGCTACTCTTCGGTCCAAAGAGAGGCATCTTAGGCTGATCGTTGTATCTTTCCACTATCTCACTTAGAAACACGAAGTACATCGAAAGTTACCATTATTTGTCCTAATGTTCAGACATGAGTAATGTTCTGCACTCAAGACATCCGGCTAACAGGAAGTGACAGTTTTTGCAACAAGGTGTTAATCGGTCATGATTGTTCTGTCCTAAAGGCTTACATGTTACGCTCTCTGTCCGAAATCTTTTCACCCCAAACATCATAAGAAATACAATGAAAGATATCACTTTGTCATTTTTAAAACTCAGATTTTGTCATGAGGCTAGATTAATTATGTGACTCAAAACCACATTTAAGAACACAGTTTCAATCACCTTTATAATGTTATTAAACTTGTCTTCATACATTTCACATGAGGCTGATTCTTCTTTAATCTTGTTTCAAATATTGAGGGAAAAAAAAAAAGAGAATACATTATTTTATTTTGCATGGAGTTCAATCTGTACTCTGAAGCCGACACTGGAGAAAAGTCCCTCTGGCATCACATATCAATAAGATCCTCATTAAACTTAAGGCTTCACTGAGAAAAAGATAACGCTGTTCATGTCACAGACCCGGGACTCGACATTTTTGACATATGGAAAACAGATTGATCTATTCACACATGTTCAGGTGCCTCAAGCCACACAAAATATGTGAAAAATAACTATTACCTACTTTCACCTTGACACAGCTAGAAGTCCCACAAAGAGAAATTACTGTAAATGGCCCTAAATAGAGTACTCTAAAATTCTATAGTATGAAATACAATACACAAAATTATGACATATGACAATTATGACAATCACACATGACAATAAATCAAAAATATACAGCATGACAGAAAAGCTACCCTTTTCAAAATAGGCAGTTCTCTCTGACAGAGACATGCGGGTGAATGTAATTTACATTCATAAGAGATTAAATAACAAGATAAAATGAAATAAAATCTTTATTTTATTTGTTTGACTCAGCTGTTCACTCAGGTGTGTTTCACGGCAGGAAGCGAGGCCCACATGAGGTTCCCACCCCCTTTCATCGACTCTGCACCCAGCGCCAGACCTCCTGCTGACCTACCTGCTACACCATGTTACTGTACTTAAGTAGAGTTTTAATGTGTCTGTATTTTAATTTAGTAATTTCCCTTTTATTCCCTATATTTTAATATAAATATCTTGCAGCTGGTCTTCTTCCAGTCTTTACTGTCATCCGTCTCAGGTTCAGAGTCTTCAGTCTTGTCATTAGTGTAAGGTTGAAAATGTCGCCCTGCTTCTCCATCAGCTTCTGTTTTCATTTTATAGTTCTATGAAGCTGGGAGCACAGGGGATTCACTTCATCGTCACTCTTCACAGTGACAGGAGTGAATGTAAACGGACTGATCCAGACCTCTTCCTGTTGTGTGGACGGTCTGGTTGGTCCTCGTCGATCAGAATGAGGCTCAACTCTGCTGCTCAGGTTTAACCTCTTCTTCACTCACCAACATCTCCTGGATATCTGTAAGGCAACGTTAAATACAGTCACACTATTGAATGGCTGAAGCATATTTTTTTCTCCTCATCTACAACCAGTAAATATCAGAAAACAGCTGCAATTCATTTTGTGTTGATGTCAAAACTCATTTATCGTTTAATGTAACCTCATGAAAGAATGTGTGTATTTCTTGCAGCTCTGTAAGACTCATTGATTGGAAAGATCAATAAGCACTTTTGACACACAGACTTATTTTAACGCTGCTTTTTTGTAAATTTACACTGAACACTAATACTTATTCAGTGTTGCTGTTGCATTTGGGTTGAGTTAATCTGCTTGGTGGGTGAGGAGTTCTCAGACCGCTATCCCCCAAACCTGCAGATATGACCTCCTTGTTGGAGTTTTCTGCTTTGAATATCCTTGTGTGGGTGACTGACCCACACAATCCACACATGTATGAATAAAGTTATTCCTACATCAGTGGCATAATGGTACAGAATACCACCGGTATTTTAGGGGGGGCACAATGTCAAAAACAACAAAACAGGCCATACATGTAACTTTAACACCAATGTTAATTATACCACAGATGAAATACTGTTCAGTGAGGAAGGGTCAGTAGTGGTATTTATTTATTCAACGTTGGTCATAGAGCTTTGAAATTGATGATGTCTCTATTTATATCCAACCAGGCAAACAGATAAGAATGATTCCTCCCAACCAGAAAGGAATTACAAATATTCTAGCAAGGAAGTCATGGAAACTTCTCTTATTTCTGTCAATCCACTTAAAATTCTCTTTTTCAGAGAGCTGTTACCATCAGCTAACTGACCAAAGAGTCAATATCGCTAGGATGAAGGTCTCAAGCCTACTTTTAAACGTAGAGAGGGTTTCGGCCCCTGAGTTGAGAGTTGATTCTACTTCTGGAGACTCTAGGGACTACAAGTAACAATGCATGCTGGGAGCGCAGAGTTCTGGTTGGACATGATGGAACTATGAGCTGTTTTAGATGCATTGGTATCTGACCGTTAAGGGTTTTGTACATGAGCAGAAGGATTTTTAATTTAATTCTAGATTTTACTGGCAGCCAATGGAGGCAAACTAATATGAGATGTGTTCTCTTATACTTAGTAAATTGTTTGTCTTAATATTGTGTATATTTTAACTTTGTGGGCATATAACAAGAAACATTTCCATATCAGCATCTTAAACACAACATTCACTTTATAACAACACAAATATATGACGGCAATATATTGCAATAATAATATTGGAATTAATTTTACAACTGGTACATGGGAAATGCGTACCGAAGAGGAGGAAGATCACTTCTGCAGGATGGTGGGTATGGGCAAGCAAGGGGCCTGAACCAAAGTAGGAACACAAAGAATGCAGCGAGATCCCCTTGAAAGAGCTCTGGAACGTAGAAGCGCTCCGCTTCAAGTTGTAGATCCAGTCCATGTATTAGGTCTTCCCAACTGACCTCTACAGCTGGAGCCTGGATGTCTCACCCTCCTGCCAGCTCTGCCTGCAGTTGTGAGACATTGACCCCTTGTTGGTTATTTCTACTTTCTGTGTGTCTCTCATACTCATCAAACAAAATCCACTACTAGAAAAAAGCAGCCCGATTAAACACAAAAAACAAAACTACAAAATTAATAAGATGAAAAAAAAAATCCACAAGAAATAAAATAAATTAATAATAATAAATAATAGTGAAAGATTGGATAATAAATAAAGATTTAAAATAAATTAAGAATATTTGAGACGATAGATAGTATCCCTTAATCACTCTTTGTCCTTATCAAAGTCACTTAGGTCTTTACATACAATATCTCTCTGTAAACTACCTCTCTATAATCTTTCTCTGCAATTATTGCACAATGTCCCTTATAATATCTGAGACAGAAACGGAAAAACATAACAGAGTGACATCTTTGATGCATTTGTACTTCACATTTAACCTCTATTGTTTCTTCAAACATTTATATATCAGTGATATTTGAGATAAAGTACAAAAAATTAAAAAAAAATTAAAATTTCAATATTATTTTAATGCATTTTTGAGAGATCTAGAATGATAAGATTTAGTTTATGTATCTTCTTCATCGTCGTGCAGCTGCTCCCGTTCCACGTTTCCACAGTGGATCACCTGTGTCCATCCAAAGGTCGGTTCCCTGATGGATAACTGAACCAGTAACGGTATTTGTTAACCGGCCCCAACCGATCTGGTTTGGAAATCACTTGAGTGTTCCGCATATGGATTTTGTGTAGGTTTTATGCCGGATGCCCCTTCCTGACTCAACCATCCCTCATTCATCCGGGCTTGGGACCATCACAAGAGACAGACTGGGTTGTGTCCCCTTTGTGACTGGGATGAATACGTTTCTGTATAAACAGCATATATTTCAGGAAGTTGTGGACTAACCAAGGGTTCTATACATTGTAATAAAACTTCGTCCTTTCCATTAAGACATAAATACAAGAACATGTCACAATAGTAACAAAATACATTGTATTCACGTCTTTCAACAGGACAATATCATGAGAGTTAAGTTTTGTCTGTTGGTGTTGACAAAAATCTATAGTGCTGATCCGGTACATATGTAATTTTTACAAAATAGTTATAACTAGTAGGTTGTTCCAAGAAATGGTTAGATAGTCAAAACCTCATTTAATAAAGAAATATAAAGTATAAATAGGCTTTGAAAATTATCAAGATTATTTTTTTAGAAATCCAAACCTGCTTTGCTCCTTCAAGAATCCCTGATATCACAGTTTTACATTCTTTCACATAAAAAATCTACTCCTCTTGAAGGATGTGTTCCACTCTCACCCTCAGTGTTCACTTCTGGGTTTATGTTCAGCCGGTTGTTACCAAACGGCAGGGTTGTGACGTCCACAATAAAATGTTCTGTAAACCAGACATATCTCTAAAGATATTGGACTGAAAGAGAACTCCAATCCAATTAAAATCCTTGTTGACAGCTTTTGAAGACCATCAGGAGGAGAATGAAAAGGATAGAACCTCAAACTGGAAAAATAAACCTGGAAACCAAGACTAGAATATGTGACAAGAAGAAAGTGACTTACAGGATAAGAGCTCAGGAGGAACAATGTTGAGATATTAGTTTACATATCTAATAAACCTCAACGCCTCATATGTTAATACAGAGAGGCAAAAAGATGATTGAGCAAATCTGCTTTCAGACTTAAAGATATTAAACGTCAGCAGTTAGCAGAATTAACAACACGATGAAACTGGTGTCTAAAGGATTCATATTGACTCCTCTCACAACTTTAAGAGATCAGAAAGAACCAATCAATTTTTTTGATTTAAGATGCCATAAAAACAGACAATTAAGTCAGCAATATGTCGAAAAAAAAACAATAAACAAGGCGTTCAAATTAAACGTTTATCAGAATCACAGGTTTAAATGCAAATACAATTAACAGAAATATAATAATGGGGTTATAATTATGATTCATAAGTATGAAGAGAGTCGATTATACAGATGGTGGTAGGAGCTCCAAGGGCTGGGGGCGAAACACTTGAACGCTCTATGGCGGTCAGACAGGAAGTACAATAGGAAAAGATGGAAGCTGTGAGGTTCTTCATTTAAAAAAATATATTAAAAAAAATACCTTTTTATTTTCATTTTGTATAATGTTATTTGAAATAAATGAAAAGTGAAAAAAAGAAAGAATGTCTCTCAGTGAACAGCATCCCTCCACCAAGACCCACCTGTTCCCTTTCATTTAATCCAGACTAATCCATAATCTCACACAGCCAGAGATCCAAAAATCTACAGTTAGCAGATTTATAAAAGCAATCCTTCAAATTTGGTGGATCCAGATTTTTACATCACACAGAAAACAAACCCCTAAATGTGCGTGATCCTTTCTACATCAATATAAGTGTATTATTCTCTAAGAAATAATATAAAATGTCTAAAACGATACACTCTTCAACACAGTGATTAAAAATATTAATCCTTGATCGCCCCTTTATCTGAATCAAAAGATCCTACCAAGGTTTCTGGAAATCTGCTCAATAGTTTCCATCCTGCTGACAAACCAACAAAGGGATGTGGGTGAAAACACAACAATAATAACAATAATTAAAGTTCAATTTGTATTGAATTTGAGATGCTGTTCTTTGTCGTTGCAGTCCAGCATTATCAGGTTGTGGTAAAAAAAAAAAAAAGACCCACACCCCCCTGAGCAGAGTCGTGGAAAAAATTGTTCAATGTTTCTCATTATAAACTTTAAACTGAATAAATCGAGACTCCCCAAAACTTGTGTTTAAAAATGTATTTTAATGTAGTATATAACAATTTGATTGTATTCTGTGTCTGCTCGTGTCATCATTTAATAATAGCATTAAGAGTACATTATTTGATGACACTATTTATTATGTGTTTTTGCAATTAAACAGTTATAAGTACCTGTGATTTAATATTTTAAGAAGCGTATATTATTCAAGCTGTATAAATTATATGAAAAAAAAGTTCTCAAAACTGGAGAGTTTAACTTTCAATTTATAATTTTAAGCACTAGATACATAATTTAATTAATCAGATTCTTTTAGAAAAGTCTTGAATACTCAAGAATTCTGAGTTTAATGAACACAAAACGTGAAGCAAAAGTACTCAAACTTTTCAAGGTAATAGAAAATCAAAAACAAGTTTGAAATTTTCACTACGCATTTTGATTAATAATTAATAATTACTTTGAACATTTGGGTTTAAAGTGTAGTTTTTGTGTTCAACATTAGCAGTGATTATTACTGTTATGTTCTCATTCCAGACATTTCCAACCTGCTGCTAAAAAGACTCCAGCAGACCTGCTGAATATTTGGTCACAAACAGCACAGCTGAACGGTCTCCTTTGTGTGAAGAGTCATGTGTTGCTTCAGACTCGTTTTGTGCGTGAAACTCCTCCCACATATGTAGCAGCTGAAGGGTTTCTCTCCAGTGTGTATCCTGCTATGACTCACAGCATGGTCGCTCCTCGTGAAGCGTTTCAAGCAAAAGGAGCAGCTGAAAGGTTTTTCTCCTGAGTGAAATCTCATGTGTCGCACCAAGTTCTCCTTGCGAGGGAATTTTTTCCCACAAACTGAGCAGCTGAAGGGTTTCTCCCCTGTGTGACACCGCATGTGAATCTGCAGGTGACCTTTGTGGCGAAATCTCCGACCACATTCAGAGCAGCTAAATGGTCTCTCTATGACGTCAGCCACAGAAATGTCATAATGCTTTGGGGATTTGTGAGTTTTACCAACATGATCAGGTTTGAGATGTCTAAGTGGATCCGAGTTCCAGGATTGTTCTGGTCCTCCAAAGTCCTGTTCAACAGGTTTCATCAGTTCCGTGTGAAGAAACTGTGAGGACTGAGGTTTCTCTTCATCCAACTCACTCTTCACAGGAGTGAACGTTAATTTCTCCAGTTGTTGAAGCTCCTCCCCCTCCTGACTGGTCCAGAATACCTCCGGTTCTTCTTTTATTTGAGGGGGCTCCGTTGGTTCACCCTGGTCCGGAACGGGGTTCAACTCCTGCTGCTCAGAGGAAACCTCTTCTTCGTTCACCAGTTGCCTGATGTCTGTCGGAAACACAGAAACAAACTATCTGATCAATTCAGGATAACTGTTACACTGAAAAACAAGAATTTGAAGATAGAAAAGAAGCCAAACATGTTTGCATCAGAAAACTAATCCAATTTTTAATAATCTCCCTTTGTCTTAAACTGGGAAAGGCAACAATTCTTGAATATTCATTAAAATAAAGTAAAAAATGTGAACAACTATGGTTGTCAAAAAAATATGCACCTGGTAGTAATGCAGTACTACATCCAGCAGGTACTGGGAATAAAACTGCTGACTGTTTGCAGCTGGTTTTAACAAAAGCAGAAGAACATGATATTACTGGTTAATGCTCATAGGTTGCAACAAAAACATGATATAGCCGTCAACTAACCATTAGAACTATTTGTATACGCAACACAATATTCTGAGAGTTGAAAAGTATTTTTGATTGCATTGCCCATCCCTGGTCTTAATAAGATATTCCTCTTATTACTGAGCAGAATTTATCCAGGGAGAAGTTACAACAATAGTTTCACAACATCAGGCAGAGGAAAAACTTCTAGACCTTTTGCTTCTGCATCTTAAACTTCTCATTTTAAGGCTCTGACAAAATTACAACATTAAAGTGGGTTGACCTATTTATATTCATTTACCAAGAGCTGCTGCTGCACACTTCACTTTCTGACCATGAAGAAACCCAGTGTCTTGGCTACACTGCAGAGACAGTAATACTAAAAAGAAGCCAAATATTCTTAAACAGAAGCAAACAAATAAGTCAGTTTATCTTGGCATTGATTCTTAAAACTATAAAAGCCAAGACTTCCAGTACCAAAATGTTAAAACCACAATAGAAAAAAATTGTTACGAGAAAATACATATCCATTATAAAACAACATCCTTGACCCAAAAAACATCAATAAGATATCAAGGCATTAAAACATTACAACCGTTGACATCAACGTTCATACAATTAAATGTTTGAATTTATGGCTGACTCGTACATGATTGAGTTGATTTCTGCCATGGCTTACTCTAACATTTAGAATTATAAACGTAAACAATGAAGCAACAGCACTCTCTTAAATGACTTGGCACTGAGTTCCAAAAATTGGAGTCTCTAACAGAGATGGCTGATTTGCCAAACTCAGACGATCTGCCTTGTATTACACAGTCACTTCTGTTGGTCGTCCAAGATTACCTTCAATTATCCGAGCGCAGAGCTATTAACTGTTTTAATGGAGGAGGAGCCAGACCATTGTTGACTTTGTACACAAAACAAGCATCGGCTTTTTGTCCCGTGCCTTGAGTGTTTTTTTTGTACAGTGTTACAAAGGGAGCAAGTGTTGTTTATCAAGCTTTTGACCAGCTTGTAATACAGAGAAGTGAGGGGGGGGGGGGGGGGGGGGGGGGGATCACTGAATGCATATATAGCTTTACTGCATTCACAGCTAAACCCAAAATTCCTCAGATTAGATTTTATAGTGTTAAACACTCATTTTACATGTTTCTTAAAAGATAGGTGTGAATCATTAAGAATTTGGAGGTATTTATAATGTCAATTAGTTTACATTTTTTTACCCTTTACTAAATATTGTCTGACGGACATTTTTCCTTATATGGTTACTCACATTAAGTGTCAGGCAAAGGTCTAAAAGACAGTCGGAAATCTTAGCATTTGCTGATGCTTACTTGGCTGCCTTGTCTGTCATTACCATGTGCTATTACCAATGACGGGTTCGTCCGCAAATATTTGGGTTTCATATAAGTGTCAGTTCAAAAACATATAAACTGAATGAAAAAAGGTCAAACATATAAACTGAATAAAATAGGACATAGGATTGAGCCATGTGGGACACCACCGTGACAATCAAAAAAACATATATCTGAAGTCTGCTGCTACTGAGGAAAAGCAATAATGCGTATGTTTGAATTTCCTCGTCTTCTCTGAATCCAAAACAAATTTCCACACCACAGAATGTGAGTTTTTTTTTCTTCAGAAGCTCAGTGAAATTAGTTGAATTTATCTTGTTCTCACCTACGTCAGCAGGGATTTCCTCTGGATTCATTCTGTCTTTTTTGTTTGTATTTTTGTTTCACACGAGCCGACAGCTTTTCTCCTCATGTCTCTTTCTGCACCTCAGCATCACATGATCTAACACTGTGCTCTCATTGGCTGACGGAGATAAGTACAGGCGTTGGCTTTGCTGCAGTTTATGTTATGAATTAAAATGCTGCAAAATCGCTGTAATTCAGAAATGCTATGACACTGCAGTTGTGGTTCTGTTACCGTAAAGTGTAGACTAGAGGCGATCTGCTTTTGTTTGGTGTAGAATGGAGCCTCTCAACTATTTTTAGTTTCAGTTACCGTACAGTTTAGAATAGAGGCTCTCTGTTGTAGTGCTAGCAGCTGGTTATATGCCATTGAAACGAACCTCAGCAGAAAGAGAAGCAAATTGGGCCAACCTGCTCTTTGTAGCCGAACTTGAGGCTTGAAAACAGTGTCCAGTAGTTGTCGTTGTCGCTCGTTCTCCTCTTTAGAACGACAAAGTTCCTTCTCGTACTCTGTTATGGTTCTTTCAAACAGACCAAATATCTCTTCAGCAGCCGCAGTTAGTCGCTGATTCACCAAAGCTCTCAGCATTTGGGCGTTAGACATTTTCACACGATCACACTAACTTCCTCTCCGACACAAACACTCTAATTGGAATCCCTTGAATCCGTCAAGGGATTCCAACAAGCTGGGATGGATAACGATAGTTTACTTCCGGTCCGCACGTTAGACCAAGTAGTGCCGAGGTAAGATTCAGCGGTGAAACATATATCACACATATATAAAGGCAGGATGAGCCTCTGTGGATCAATAATCTTGATGCGAACGCTTTCTGAAGACAACAACGGCGCTAGCTGTCAAGCTAAAGAATAAAGACGCCACCGTGGTAACTATGTTCGTCTATCTAAGTCACTTTTTCTGATGCCACTTCCTTTTCTTGCTGTCAAAATAAAATCTAAAAAAAATGTGACTATCGTCTGAACAAGTCAGCCACATTCCCTAAGTAATAATAATAATATTAATATTAATAATAATAAAAATGGTTTACTTTTACCGAAGCATTATCGCCACCTTATGAACGGGAGTGTGCATCGTCTGCGCATGTCTGAAAGTGTTTCCGATTAGATGAGTGATTAAAGTAAACACGGGGTTGGAAAAGATCACAGGTCATGTGAACAGGCGACTGACATTGCAATTTGGAAAAGTTTCATTCAGAAAGTAGTAAAGTGTCCCATGTAATTCCAACATATGACCCAGTAACATCGTTGGTATGGAGATGGAAGCCCATTTACACATGCTGACCAAACCATTAATTTGCATTTAGACATTTGATTTACTGATAGGATACATGGCATCCACCATTGCCCCATTGAGAGCAGCCAGCCTGACATAATTGCTCTGATGATATATACCCTGAGTTTTATTCCACTGTTCCGGCTTCTTTGGAACAGTTTGGGTAGGTTACGGCTGCAAGGGGAAATATGAAACTGCATATCGTTTCAACATATTGATTGCCATTGCAAGGATTGATGTGTGGTTTGATGGGAAAGCCATACAAGCTGGCTTGTGTGCAGTTCATACTCAGCGTGTTGGACCTCTTAGTGCTTTATATGACTGCTGTGGCTGCTGGGTTTGCACTGGATTTCACTGTGAGGATCATATTCATGGATTCAAAATTAATAGATCAGGGGTGGAGAACACTGAAATAACGCTCACTGAAAATGCCCTGGAAGGCAAAATTGGGTGAATCCAGAAAGATTGTCAAGAGTGCCTTCCATATCTGCCTCATAGAAACACCAGGTATTTGATGGGGATCAGTAGCAGTCCCATGCTTTTATAAGGTCCTTTGAACAGCTCATTGAAGGACGGATTGATGATGCTGGAGATTGTCTGCATTTCCTGGAACAACACACCAAGGGACAACCAAAACAGATGGTCAGATGCCGTTAGCACCCGACAGATGGAACTGGATACGCAAAGGCCAAGGTTTCACTCCTGGAACCTTTTTTAAATTAGCCCATGAAACGAGGTTTATCAGAGACTCATCATTCCACAAGGACTACACTACTTTCATGGACGTCCTCATATCCAATAGATAAGCAGAAAGAGTACCAGAAAGTATCAAAGTAAAAGTACACACTGTGCAGTTGGATGGATCCCCAGTATGTTTGGATTACTATTACTGCTGCATTACTGCATACCCCTATGTTATTGCTGTAGATGTTGAAGGTTTATTTACTCTAATTACTTCATCTTTGGTAGTTGAGTATACATGATTATTGAATCCTGTCTTTAGCCCTTCTGTCCCATAAAAAAACACATCTCTAAAAAGTTTAGTTTCCATAAGATCAGGCTGTTTTCAGTTTTGGGATATTTTCCACATAATTTTTGACTTTGAATTTTCTCAGACACAAACATATGGAATCACAGATATGGACAAACATTATGTGGTTTTCACTCCACAGTAAGGACATGAAAATTTGTATAATTAAAAGGTTTGTCTGCTGTTAAGTTGTAGAATCCACAAAATTATCATAGCCGTTTTTATTGCATCAATAAACAGTGAGAGCCACGTAAGAAAAAAACTAGTTTTCGTAACATCAGCCTGTTTCCAGGTTTATGGTGGTTCCCAAAGAATCAAAGGCATTTTTAAAATAATTTATTTGGCTAAAGCAGTGGGAAAAATTCTCAAGACACAAGGTAATCTTAAATATTAAAATGTTCACCAACATAAAAAAAACAATACAGTTGGGACACATTTCATTTTCATTGGACAAGGAGGGTATGACAATTTGTAATCTGAAAAGTAACCAGTAACAACAGCAGTCAGACAAACATAGTGGTGTAGGAAGTATAAAAATGTATAAAATGCAAATACCCATGCAAAGTGCAAGTACTTCAGGTTTGTACTTACATGAACATTGAGTAAAAGTACTATCTATCTAAGTACTATCCATCACTTAAGGCTTCACATAATATAGTAGCGTAATAAATATTATACAAATGTGAAACTGAGGAGAAACTGTTCACGTTTCAGTCATGTCAGGATTTCGTTGTATATCCAGAATAAGAAAAAATCATTATGTCTTCCATCCTGGAGTAGAGTGAGTCGAGAATCATCTCTTCCAAACAGCGAGGCATATTAATTCAACAAAGGGACCTGTATGGGCAGATGTTCAGTTATCAAACCCTGAACGAGAATGAATATTACACCCCTCGGTTGAATTCTGATGCTTTCCAATCGTTTCAGTTTAACCAAAAAAAAAGGAGTTAAATGCCCTGGAGTTCAAAAGCCTCATTTCTCGGTTTGTTGAACCTGCTTTCTGGAATTACACTCCTGGGGGATCAAAAGGTGTTTTAGGCTGGATAAGTCCTCGATTAAGTTCATTCACTAGTGCTGCACTTTGGATATTTGTTTTTTACTCACCATCCACCCCACGGTCAAACTGAAAGGGACCTCTGGAGATGACGTGCTACGCTTCAGAATGCAACACAACACGTCATGTTCACTAGACAAAACGCTCTATAGATTTTATAATGTTTACTTCCTGATTGCCGGAAAAGCTCCAGTAGAGTTCTTCTTTTATGGCACGGTTCTGCAACCCATTATAGCTAATATACCTCCAACTACTCACAACCCTAATATTAACATCTCAACTACTAGTTGAGTAACCAACCCACATGCTACCAACTATCTGACATGCTAACTACTATAATTGAACCGGTCTTACCTTAAGTGCCTTTTTCTAGTTAATTTAATTAGAAAGAGAGAGAGTTCTGGATCAATAAATATATGACATCACCAGAATTCCCGGATGAATGGGTTACATGTCAGTCCCTGTGACCCACGACTGTCTGTATCATAGTTACTGGCTGGTTCTGGTCCATTGTACTCCTGTCCATAGACTGCACCTTTCATGTGTTCTGTTTTTTTCTGAAGAAGCTGTGAGGACTGAGGTCTACCGTAGCCCTCCGCCCCCCTTACCAGGTCAGGAGCGAAGGTGAACTGTGAATCAGCGTTCTCCTGTTCATGAAGCTCCTGATTGGTCCAGAGTTCATGAAGCTGTGACGACTCGCTGCCACACTTGTGGTTTTTGAACTGATAAAGCCAGGTGAATCTTCTGTTGCAGACGGTGCAGAAGAATGGTTTCTCCCCTGTGTGGGTCCGCATGTGTAGCTGCAAGTGTTCAAAGCGTGAAAAACATTTATTACAAAGCGAGCAGCTAAATGGTTTTTCTCCTGTGTGGCATTTCAGGTGACTCTGCAGATGAGCCTTCTGGCCAAACTTTTTTCCGCACACCGGGCAGCTGAAAGGTTTCTCTCCAGTGTGAATCCTCATATGAGTTTTCATATTAGAGTTCTGATTGAAAATTTTCCCACATTCTGAGCATCTGAACTGTTTCTCACAAGAACTATCTCTCATATTTTTCATCAAGTTTAAATGATCTGAAGCAGTTCCATCATCAATACTGACTTCAAGCTCAGGTTCCAAACAGTCGTTAATTGTGTCGTCAATATAAGGCTGTAAACATCTATCTGGATCCTGGTTCATTGCAGATTCTGGTCCTCCACAGTCCTCTTCACCAGCTTCTGTTTCTATCTGTTCACTTTGGCTCTCATCAAGCTGTGAGGATGAAGCTTTTTCTCCTTCACCATATTCACTCTTCACAAAAACAGAAGGGAATTTTGTAAATTCAGCCTCCTCCAGTTCTTCGAGATACTCATCCTCCTGACCAGTCAAGAGTTCATCCTGTTCTTCTTTAATGATTGTGGGCTCTGGTGGATCCTCCTGGACCAGCATTAAGCTCCCCTCCTTTTCCTCAGGCTGAACCTCTTCTTTACACACTGAAAGCGGCTGGACGTCTGCAGGAAATACAAATGCACATTGTGATTTTATATTGACATAGGATACATCACGCGTTGGATTTAAGTTTACGATATGGTTGAAAATTAAAAATCGATATCTGTAACCTAACATCATGGGTTAAGAGTAGAGTTGAAAGGTATCAGATTTTCACAGTATGATTACCGTCTCAGAAAATATCACAGCATTTCACTTTGATTAATATGTGTACTTTTGTATGATTTTGAAATTGAATAAGCATTTCTGTTTATCTTCCATTTATGCATTTATGTGGGGAAAAGGCAGTATCTAAATTAAAAGAAATATCCTATCAAAATAAATGTATATAAATTTGTAGTTTTGAACAACATATATGAGACACAAAAAGTACAGTCACTATTTTAAGTACTTTTCCGAGCAATCTAATTTCTGGAATCCAACTATTCTGCAGCATTTTTACTCAGAACATCAGCTGTATCAAAGAGGGGCTCTTACTTTCTCCCTCAACCAAGGAGAACACGTTAATCCGCATGAATGACGGCAGCAAAAACTGAAAGTGACAGCAGCTGGTTAAAACCAGTTTAAAAGCCAAGTCAGAATGAAAACGCTCAATTGTATTCAGCTGCACAGCCGTGCTGCACGTCCTTCAATAAAACGGTCCAAGAATTGTACAAAGTGCTATGCTATATTGCCCATATTCAATTCAAGAAACTTTATTTTCCTCCAAAGGAAAATTAGAAGGGAGATTCATCATTATATTATAACACTCCTTATTGTTAATGCAACATTATTAACTATGTAGAACTCGTGCCAGAAGTGTTGTGTTGATAAAGTTTATTTTGTATATCTATCATTCCCTGGAATTTCCTCTTTGTCAGTTTCTTTATTTTTCATATTTCTCCCAATTAAATTTACTTCTTGATGGACGCGTTCTGATGTGAAGAGACAAGTTTCATATTTTCTTCCAAACTCAACCGTATATAAATTATCTTTATGCTGGACTTTAATTTAGCTTTGTCCACCATCATAGTGTTTTTCTAGTAAATATAAGAGATCTATATTTTCTTCTGTTCTATTTCTTTCTTCTATTCTATCTGGTTCTGAGGACTTTTTTGTTGGGTATTAGTGTCTCTGTTGCGTTTAGATATATGTTTATCTTCCAAATAGTTTCATTTGTGATTCAAGCTCATCTTTAACTTGCTCCCTCTCCTTTTTCCTTGAAGGTGCATATGTTATTATTTCTACTTTAAACACTGCTATGAAATGATACAGGATAAGTCAGAGAGATTGCCTTATGGGAAAGGGCAATCTCTCTGACTTATCCTGTATCATTTCATTCAACAGAATCATTTATGCATTTTTTTATTACAGGTTGTGTTTTCACCCCTGACATATTTGCATGACATTTTATCCAGAGGTAGGTTTTGGCATATTCTACAAACGGTTACATTTTGGTGACGTTGTGTATTTCGTCGCAGTTAAGCCGGACTGGTGACTTCACAATGTGGAAGGTGCTCTCTTCAGAACTGGGTCCAATATTGATGTTTTCCTTCCTTTGATGTTCCTATAGGGGTGGAGCTGGAGGACTCAGTGGGCTGAACAGAGACGTGAAGTGGTAGCTGGCTTATTCTTTATTTTAAAAACCCAAAGAGGCGCGCTGTTGCAGTGCTTGCGGCTGTTTATGTGTTAGTAAACAGAGTGTGAGGAGTGAGAGAAGCAAAGGGGACCAACCTGCTCTGTGTAGCCGAAGTTGAGGCTTTAAAACAGCGTCCAGTATTTGTCGTTGTCGCTGGTTCTCCTTTTTCGAACGACAAAGTTCCTCCTCGTACTCTACTATGGTTCTTTCAAACAGACCAAATATCTCCTCGACAGCTGCAGTTAATCGCTGCTTCACCAACGTTCTCAGCGTTTGGCCTTTAGACATTTTCACACGATCACACTAACTTTCTCTCCGACATAAACACTCCAACTAACTGGGATGGATAACGATAGTTTACTTCCGGTTCGCACGCCGGTTGGTGCCAATGTCTGTTTCCTATTCGCATGCTAGGCTAACTTCCTCAGCTTTGTGGGATGTCGGGTGATGACGCAGAAATAAAACACTCAGAATTAAAGGTCAGTAGCGTAAAGTTTGTTCCTGTTATGATTGAAAACGGATCCCAAAGGACACAACGAGACTATTTAATAGTCAAGCTAAGAAAACTAGATGCCATTATGTTATAAACACGGTCATTTCCCGTGTTTATGTCACGTGGGTTTTCGTCACTTCCTTTAAATTCCCGAGGCATTCGATTCACAGACTTCAAACGATATGGAAAAGTATTTTGAAAGCTTTTTTGTTGGAGCAAGCTCAAACTGTTAGTATCAGCTTCTGCGTTAATATTTGTACATAGAGCAAATCCAATGAATGTTCCCCACTCTCAAATGAGTCTGGACTTCTGGTATATTGAGCCTTAATTATATTATTTCCCTCGACATTTTTATTAGATTTTTTTTCTTTAGTTTTGCTGTGTCCACATTTAGTTTTTTCTCTATACATTTGTTGTGCCTACTTGTATACACACACATTATTGTGTTTTCAGTTTGTATTGTACGAGGTAAGCCCCTGCCTTTTACTGTAATTTGTTTCATAAATTGCTGTATGGAGTAAGCAATAGTTAAAAGAAGACTCGATGATGATTCTGATGGATTGTTTGGCCCCAGAGTGACCAAAATATAAATATTTAATATTTTTCACAAGTCATACATCTCCGGAACATTCTTGCAGCACAACAAACAGCTATTTTCAGAATACACAATTTAGGAGAAAATTAACCATGTGCTAGTTAACCTCTTTATAATTATAATTCCTGTCAGCCATGACATCATAATACTCAGGTGAATTGAGGATAACATTAACTATCTGATTACCTTTCAGTGGGTGGGATATACTAGGCAACAGGTGGACATTTTTGTCCTGATATTGATTTTGGAAGCAGGAAAAATGCACAAACGTGATGATATGAGAGACCTCTACAAGGATGAAATTGGGATAGCTAGACGACCAGGTCAAAACATCTCTGAAGGTCTTGTTGGATGTGCCCGGTCTGCAGTGGTTGGTACCTACAAAGGTCGGTCTAAAAGGGGCAACCAGTGAAGCAGCGACTGGGTCACGGACGCCTGAGGCTTTTTGATGCGTGTGAGGATTGATGGATATTGCACAGGGACAAATTGTAATTCTGTAACACTAAAATCAGTTTCGGACCTGTGGGATTTGAGGAGTCATGATTACTTTCTCCAGGTTGTTTTCATTTCTGTGCGTTTATCTGTTTGTGAGAAGGACTGCAGAAAAACTACAGGAAAACCAGAAACAAAAAAGAGAAAATAAAGAAAATAATAAGCCATTTGGAGTATTGACATCACAAGGTGGCTATTGCTACTTTTTTTCTTTGATTCTTTTGATGTTTCTTTGGGGCTGGGGCTTTCGGCTCAGTGGGCTGAACAGAGATCCTGAAGTGGAAGGCACAGGGGCAAGCTGCAACAGCGCATTGTCTGGATAAGAGTTTATGCAAGTGTTTTTTAAATTGCCCCATTACACGTAACCACGTATTTGCATATTTGGATTTGTTAAATTTTCTAGACGTGCCCACATCTGTGCATGTCTTGTCCTTTCTGCAGTGAAAAACACCGGAAAGCACAAGAAGTTTAGCATTTGAAATGCATGCCGTTCTTAACATAACCCACTGGTTCAATTTAGCACCAAAATTTTGACAATGCAGTATTGCTTGAATTAATTAATGTAACAAATACGGATATCAACACTTTTCAGCACACGGTTCTCTAGAAATGGTGACTTAGGGGCAGGAACTGATTTATTTACGGTTTTCCTTACCCATCCTCAGTCATCATGGTGATGTTCACGCAAATAACAAGATGTCTTTGATTGGCATCCCTATATCAATATCCTCCATTAGGTACCTAGCAGGCACAAAGCATGTGTGATATGTGATCATGTGACAAACCTGTGTGGGAATGAAAAATCTCCACTGTTTTGATGAAACATTGTATTTCATGGTTCTCCAAACATTCTGCCATCTATCATTTAATCTCCATCAGAGGTTTAATGTCTTTAAACACACACTCGTATGAAACGTCATGATTGGACGTTACTTCAGACGTGTTACAATCCCACACATTAACAATGGTTGAATGAAGAGAACACTTATTTTCTTCTTTTTTACAAAATAGATGTGGGCTTATTTTCATCTTATCACTCCTCCTGTTGAGGCTCCTTCTCTTCATATGTGCTTCTCCTGTTTTGTGTTCCTTTGGATCGATTTTAACTGAGCTGCCTTTATGTGGTTTCCGTAGACTGCGAGTGATGGTCTGGAATTTCAACTTAACGCAACTTGAATGGTTTCCGGACATCCATTTCTTCTATCCTATCTAATAGGTTCAGCAGTGTTACTTCATTTCAAAGCCCTACATAGTCAGTAGTTTGAAAATAAAAAAGGACGTACGTCCTTCCTTCGAAATTCAAAAACATTGATAATACAGCTTTGGTATGGTTTCTGATCTTCTGCTTCTTTAGGACCATCAAAAAAGAGCTAGACATCTTTTTCTATCCAGCCTTGTCTGTCTGAACCCTCTTCGTTCCACTACCACCAATTCTTTGTTCTGCCAATGGATACCAGGTGATCCGACAACTTTGTGCTGAACCAAAACCTTAGTTTACAAACATTTGGGCTCAAAAAAGTAATCGGGAACTAAAACCATTATCTGCATTGAAAAAAATGCTAGAACTTTGCCGTAACACTGGAAAAAAGAGTTAATTTTACTGGCAACACACTTGTGGTGGCAACACAGTCTAACTTACCAGGCAAAACTGCTGAAATACTGACATTGGCTGCTAATGTACCACCTAGCAGACCTAATAATGAGAGAAGTGCCGACTGAATTTCTGATCCAAGAATTTCAGATCTGGATCTGACCTGGTAATACTAACCGACCTGTCAATAGGTGGGTTTACATGGGACCCTTTTCTCATTTCAGAATGAAATCATCCCGAAAAGATATTCCTGTTTGTCTACATGAACAGTGATCTTATCGTAAATGGAGTTTCCATGTGCAGACACATAAATCAGAGGAGCTGCAACCGCTGTGTGAGGAGCGCTAAAGCCACCAGTAGATGAGGAGTTTTAGTAGAAGTTGGGCGTCTATTATGTGATTGGGATATTTTTTTAAAATTTTTTTATTGTAACACTTTTAATGAAGAAAAGATTAATAAATATTTTCATAACCTACGGGAGACAAGATGGCGGGTTGTAACGTTGTACATGATTACAACGTTAGCAAAGATTAAGTTATTCGTGCGGCCGTGTTGAGTGGTAAACTCACCAGAAATCTTAATTAATAATTGATATTAACATCATGCAAGGAAACGTCTGAAACGGAAACTCCTCATCACACACTTTCATTCTGAGAACCCAGATCCAAAGGTGGTCATCTTTCATAGAAGTTTACCTCTTCTTTCATTACTTCATTCATTGTTGCATTAAAAGTGAAGTTTGTCACCAGAAATCCTGATGGTATTTCTTAGGTGGATTTGTATCCGAAAAGCAACTATAATAACCCTTGTAATATGAATGAAATTTCATTCGGAAAGGGCCTTCTCTTTCGGAAAGGGGTGTTTACTTGCAGCATTTTCTTTCTGATTAGGCTTCCTTTACGAATCTATTCGGAATAAGCCTGTCCATGTAAACCCACCCAATTACATAAATGCTAACTGACATGTTAAGTGCTGAAGCCTTTTCTAAAAGTCAAAAAGGAGTGTCAGAATATCTTGATTGGATTCTCCTGTACATTTCTACAAAATTTAAACTTCAGTAGTAGCAGCTGGAAGACATCACTACAACTTTCCAGTGAACCGGTTCAGTACGAAAAAGAGTTCCAAGTTCCAAAAGAAGTCCTTGAGCCCATACTGCTTAAACTCCCAAAAAACACTTATTTCTTACAACCAAAACAAGTGTATTTCCTCGATCCTCCCGGCCACGCTCTCAACAACAGCGCAGCTAAACAATGTGTTGCGCTTGCGGAGTTGACCGCATGTGCAAACAGGGCAATCAAATATAATTAATAGAAAAATTGCAGCATTTTCCGTGCCATGTGCTGAGAAGAAAAGTTCATCTCCATCTTAAACTACCAGAAAAACTTGAAGCAGGGAAAATGCAAAAACAAAGTGCTATAGTACTGCATAACACAGGTTTCCCACCAGCGTCTCCCTGTGTTACTATCCCCCAACTTACTACAGACATTAACCTGCTAACTACGAACAGACCTGTCAATGACTAACCGATGTATTAATTACTGAAGAACCTTAAATACAAACTGAAACAGAGTATGAGAATCATTTGTCATGATGGGCTCGTCCTTTTCTAAATCTAAACTCCAAGATTAGTGACTGTTTGACTCAAAAAGAAGGCTTCAATGACTGCGTTCCAAGTCAGTCCAAAAATATCTTCTTGCCTCTACTGTACACCAGATGCCGTCAGCCTCGACTGTCTTAACGCACCAATTACACTTCCTCTAGGCTCAAATGCAACCAACTCTCCTTCCTTTTCCATCCAGGACACCCCCGACACTTGTGCTGGTGGACAGCATTGTGCGTAGGGCGAGGTTGCACATACAAACTTTTTCTTTTAAAAATTGACAGAAAAAGCATTTATAAAACAATTTATATTTCTATGTCCGTCCAAAAACTGCTTGAAAAACGTGAGTTGTTGTGCAAGAGGGAACTGCACGCCATGCGCAACAACCATATGAAAATACTGGTTTTGCTGGCCAATAGTTTCAACCATTTGATTGAAACAAGTGTGTTGCATTTGATCACACTTCCCATCACTCTTTAGGCCGTGGCACAAATTGACAAAACTAGCCAGATTATTGTTAACTAACATGAACTGCTAGCAGACCTTCTGATACTGACTGGAGAACTACTAACAGCTAATGATCCTGCTAAATGATCCGCCATTACATAACTGGCCTACTTACTGCTAAATCTGCTAAATCTTGTGGTTTCGATTTTTCTTTACATTTAAACTATCTTCAACACTTCTGGAGCAATTACTGGAAGACGTCACCAGAACTGTCCAATCAAAGGGTTCCACATCAGTCCCTGTGACTCCAAAATCTCTGGATCTGAACTCCTGCCTGGTTCTGGTCCTCCGCAGTCCTCCTTACCAGCCTCTGATTTCAGCGGATCAGTTGGATAAGGCTGTGAGGAGGAGTGAGGTTTCTCCTCATAATGTTCTTCACTCTTCATTGTGGGAGGATTGAATGTGAACTTGGTTATCTCTGCATCCTCCAGTCCTTGGAGATTCTCTTCCTCCTGATTGGTCCAGAGCTCCTGAAGCTGTGCAGACCTACCTACACATTTGTGCCGTTTGACTTGATAACACCAGGTGAATTTCCTGTTGCAAAACTTACAACTGAATGGTTTCTCTCCTGTGTGGAGTCTCATGTGTCGCTGCACATCGCCGTTGCGCGTGAATCGTTTATAACAGAGGGAGCAGCTGTATGGTTTTTCTCCTGCACGGCATTTCAAATGGCTCTGCAGACCAAATCTCTTAGCACCATCTTTTACAACTAAGGGTTTCTCCCCTGAGTGGGTCCTCATGTGGAGCTGTAAATGTTCAAAGAGTGAAAAACACTGATTACAAATGGAGCAGCTGTAGGTTGTTGGCCTGGTGTGAGTCTTCAGGTGGTAGTCCAGACCTGATTTTTGACAAAAACTCTTACTACACAGAGAGCAGCTGAAGGGTTTCTCTCCAGTATGGATCCTTAGGTGGACCTGCAAGATGTCATATCTCGTAAAGCTTTTTGTACAAAATGAACAGGTGTACGGCTTGATTCCTGTGTGGGTTTTCAGATGATAGGCCAGACCCGATTTATGGCAGAACCTTTTGCTACATATAGAGCAAATGAATGGTTTCTCTCCTGTGTGCACTCTGATGTGCGCATTTAGTTTTGAGTTCCGGCTGAATCTTTTACCACATTGAGAGCAGGTAAACGGTTTGGTGGCCCATCCTGACTGAGGTCCTCCCGGCTCCTTCCAATCATCGTTTTCAGTCTCTGAAGAGTCCTCACTCTTGTCATCAGTGTCTGTTAGTAAATAGATAGCCGGTTCTGGTCCTCCACGGTCCTCCCCATCAGCTCCTGTGTTCAGCTGTGAAGTTTGTGGTTCCTCCTCCTCTTCCTTCTTCACCGGCAGAGGAGTGAACATGAGCTTGTTGAATTCAAACTCCTCCAGCTCTTCAAGCTGCTCTCTATTCTGACTAGTCCAGAGTTCCTCCTGTTCCTCTTTAATATGTGGGGGCTGTGGTCGGTCTTCCTGGTCCAGACTGGGGATCCAGTCCCGCTGCCCAGGGTGACCCTCTTCTTCGTTCAATGGTAGCTGCTGGACTTCTGCGGGGAAATATTGAAAGACAAACACATTAAGCAAAACTAATTTTCAGTTCTGAGTGGAGAAAATTATTCTTTCATCTCCCATTCTTGCTGAAAGGTTAGACAATACGTTTAATCAGCAAAAACACAATATCTGTCTATTAACAATAATGTATAACCTCCCACATACATGTCAACATCATCATCATCATCACGTGTGAGACTTGAAATTTATTTAACTATATAGTCACAATACATTTGAAGGGAAAAGTTTGTATTTTCCTGTACCATAAATTGTGATTTTATTCCACCTTGCTGTTGTATGAATGCAGTGGAATAAAATCCATTCTGATAGAGAGTTGGTAACAGAGGTGAATCTGATATCTGCAAAGACGCAAGGTAAAAACGCGTGACAGGGCTGTGTCATTTTGACTGTATATTATGTGTGGGCTCATGACCGTAAAAGCAGGTAGTAGCAGTGGTGGTTAACACCACAAACAACCAAAATGTTGCATCCAGAAAGTGTGACATCCCAAAGCTCCTTATCTTCTGAGAAAATGACAAAAACAGTGAAGATTAATGAAAATAAATGAGTTTTTTTCTCGTTAATCCATGTTTTGAAAGGGCTGCTAGATGCACATATTAGATATATCAATAGACACTGGCGCCTCTCTGCAGTACATGTCTTGTGTTTGCAGAACCGAGTATAAGACACAGCACTGTCTTGTTCAGTGTAAACAAAATGGCGCCACAGAGAAGGGTCTTCATTGCAGATTGATTGAAATACCAAACCACAAGACCAAGCCAAAATACTTCTATGGAGTTGCATTGTGTTCCTGGTCTGCAGTGATTAGGACCTACCAAAGTGGTCTAAGGAAGGACAAATGGTGAACTGGAGACATGGTCATGGACACCTCACACTCAGTGATGTGCGTGAGGAGTAAAAGCTGATCTCACATAGGAACTACGATAGCACAACCTGCTGACAAACTAAATGCTGATTCTGATAGAAAAGTGTCAGAGCGTACAATCAATCAATCTTTATTTATATAGCGCCAATTCACAACAACAGTTGTCTCAAGGTGCTTTCCAGAAAGAGCAGGTCTAGACCAAACTCTTTATATAATTATCTACAGGACTCAACAAATTCCTCCTTGAGCAAGCACTTGGCGACAATGGCGTGAAAAAACTGCCCTTTAACGGATCCAAGAACAGAGGCAACAAAGGGGCTGTTTTGATGGGCAGGCAGTTTTAATGTTATGGCTAATCAGTGTCTTTGTACTAGCGTTTCTTTGGAATTTATACATAAATTAGATCAGTGTCTGGGAGTTCCTTCAGCCTTGAGCAAAGGACAAGTTCAACTGGCATGTAATAGGCACAATAAATTATTGTTTTAACCATGTTGTTTCATTGTTTACGTAACACAGACACTGTAGTTAAGGCAGCGGCTGTGTGGATTCTCTTTACTTTAATCAACAATAAAAATAAAACAGGAATAAAACAACATTTGACTAAAGTATGTCAGTTAACCGAGTGGCTAACCTCTACTTAAGTATATGCAGTAAATTACTTATTTTATTATACCTGATAAGAATCCCATCGTCATGTGCAATATTCCTATCGGGGTTTTTTTGCGATAAAAATCAAATTTTTGTTTTAGGGCTGGGTGATTTATCGTAAAAAGATTGCAATCTCGATTCAGTTGTATTTACAATCTCATTTCTGAAGGACGGAGATTTTCCCAACATTTTAATTTGGAACATGGGCTGCAAGAAAACTTACTACCCTATCCCCAGGCACTTTGATTTGGCCTGTTATTTTGTATCTCTGCTGTGGGGGATTGTGGGATTTGCTAAGTGCTAAAAATTAGCTTTAGTTTGCATAAGCAAAGCGCTATGGCAAATGCTTTGTTAGTGACTTGGCACTAACTAGGAAGTCTACTGAGTAGCCGGAGAACTAACGTCATGTAGCACAAGCAGAAACAGGAGTGGTAGTGTCTTATCACTCCTTAACTCCTTCTTCGTGTCATACTTTGCTTTTTATCACTCTATTTCTCCGTTGCTTCACGGCATCTACTAATCCCTTTCACTCATAACAATGCGGAGAATGTAGGCACTAGGTTGTAGATACCCGCCAAAGCCCAGTCAAACTCTGGTTTGGGCCAGGCATTACCAATAGTCTTGATTTAGTTCTGTATATAGAGTGAAACGAAAAAGTTCAGCAATGTTAAGATTCCAGTTTAAATATATGTATACTGCTAATGACGGTTTGTTAACAAAGTGTTAACTGTGTCAGACATGTTCGGGCTCAGATATGAAAATAGAAGGTCTGCAAAGTTCGGGGCGAGCTCAGTCAGTAGCCTCATGGAGCTGGTCGGGCTTGGACATTAGGATGCCCAAGTACGCAGTAGAGCTCTGGGAGTCATCCCTTTAGTCCCCTTACAGATCCATCTACGTTATGTAAGCGAGAGGCAAAGATAAAATAAAAGGTTACTTTTTTTTAGTGGAAACTGTTGTGTCATGAAAATGGTCTCACATTGGAGGTTTTAATAAATGAAAGTACAAATCAAGGTTCAGGTTTTTGCTACGTTTTTGTCTTTGATCCGTTTCTGTTCGTACTGTACAAATCCAGCCTGGAAGCATCAACCGCCATTCTTATTTGTCATAGTGTATCGGGCTCCTGACCCGTACTCCGAATTGTTAAATGAGTTATAGTAAAATAGTAAAATAATTATATTAGGTGACTTTAATATTCACATAGATAAAGACAGAGATAGTCTTGGTGCCGAATTTAACTTAATATTAGTGAGTTAATCAGCCCACTCATTGTTTTAATTACACCCTGGATTTAGTCCTGACTTACGGCATTGATATTGAAAAACTATTAGTTCATCCACAGAATCCACTGCTATCAGACCACTGTTTGATAACTTTTGAATTGGCAATGCAAAATCCCTCACAATAGAAAAATCATTCTACGCCAGAAATATATCTGAAGAAGCTGTAGCAAAATTTAAAGAAGCTATTCCATCAGCCCTGATTTCAGTTGCATGTTTCAATTTAAAAGAATCTGACTTTAACTTTAGTTTTTGTGCAAATTGAGTATTTTGTCGGTAGGGCTGCAAGCTCACTGAGATTAACTCTCGACACTATCGACCCCTAAAAAAGAAGAGTGTGAAACAGAGGAGAGCAACTCCATTGTTTAACAACCTGACTCGAAACCTGAAAAAAAACAGCACATAAACTAGAGAGAAAATGGCGTCACACTAAACTTTTTGAGTCCCGATTATCCTGGCAAGACAGCATTAAAAAATATAGGAAAGCCATCCACAGCGCCATAGGGTTTCACGTCAGGTTTTAGAGTTCCCTATAAACAGCACTGGTCAAAGTTAAGAATGACCTTTTAATGGCATCGGATGAGGGACGGGTCTGTTCTTGTCTTGTTGGATCTTATTGCTGCATTTTATACTATTGACCACCGAATTCCAATACAAATTTCGATGATTCATTGACAAATATTTGTCAATGAATCATCCATGCATAGTAAAGTTACCCACGGAGTTCCTCGGGGATCTGTGTTTGGGCCAATATTATTCACATTATATTTGCTCCCTTTAGGCAACATTATCAGGAAACACTCCATAAACTTTCACTGTTATGCAAATGAAAAACAAGTGTACTTATCAATAAAACCGGGGGAATCTAATCACTTATCCAACTTAGAGGCGTGTCTCAAAGACATTAAGACCTGGATAACTTTTTATTATTTAATTCAGATAAAACTGAAGTTATTGTGTTGGGACCCAAACAGCTTAGAAACTATTTATCTGATGATATAACTACTCTGGATGGTTTGACCTTTGCCTCCAGCACCACTGTGAGGAACCTGGGAGTTATCTCTGATCAGAATATGTCCTTTGACTCCCACATAAAACTGATTTCTAGGACTGCCTTTTTTATCTGCATAATATTTCTAAAATACGACACATTCTGTCGCAAAAAGATGCAGAAAAGTTAGTTAATGCATTTGTTACTTCCAGGCTGGATTACTGTAATGCCCCACTAGCAGGTAGTCCCAATAAGTCTCTGAAGCCCCTCCAGCTGATCCAGAACGCTGCTGCACATGTGCTGACCAGAACCAGGTTAAGAGAACATATCTCTCCTGTATTAGCTTCCCTTAAGGTCCTGAGAGATTGCAGTTCCCAGGAACCTGTAGGATTCCACAGCAGACACGGTGCTGTTCAGTACCCCCCGTCACTGTCTTCTGTGGAATCCTACAGCTTCCTGGGAACAACAATCTCTCAGGACCTTAAGTGGACATCCAACACAGACAAAATCATCAAAAAGGCCCAGCAGAGGATGTACTTTCTACACCAGCTTAGGAAGCTCAACCTGCCTCAGGTGCTGCTGATCCAGTTGTACAATGCAGTAATCCAGTCTGTTCTCTGCACATCCATCACTGTTTGGTTTGGATCTGCTACCAAACAGGACAGAAACAGACTACAACGGACAATTAGATCTGCAGAAAAAATCCTCGGATCCAACCTGCCCTCCATCCAGGACCTATATTCCCCCAGAGTCAGGAAACAGGCAGGAAAGATCACTGCAGACCCGTCACACAACCTGTTTCAACTTCTACCCTCTGACAGGCGCTACAGAAAACTTTTCACCAAAACTACCAGACACAAGAACAGTTTCTACCCACAGACCATCAACCTGACGAACAATCAAACCAGTGTCAGTGTTGTACAATAACCTGGATCACCTCATTATACAATAACTACCTCCAACTGTCATTACTCTGACATCTTTGTACTGTCATATATATTTATATATACATATTAATGCATACATATTTAAATCTATATAGCCTGTACACAAGATCATCTCCATTTGTTTATAGCTTGTAAATTTGTTTATTGCCATGTCCATTTAATTTAAAATTATTTATATGACGTTCGTACTGTGAGGGCTCAGTTAACCGGAGTCAAATTCCTTGTATGCATATACATGGCCAATAAAGCTGATTCTGATTCTGATTCATTGGATCCCAGCAAAATCTACAATCGAATTCATAATCATTCTGCTCACTTACAAAACCCGTCATTGGTCAGGCACCAACGTGTCTGAAGGAGCTCATAGTTCCATATTGTTCAATCAGAACTCTGCGCTCCCAGCATGCAGGGTTACTTGTAGTCCCTAGAGACTCCAGATGTAAAATGGAAACCAGAGCATTCACCCATCATGCTCCTCTCCTGTGGAACCATCTCCCAATCTTGGTTCAGGGGGCAGAGACCCTCTACATTTAAAAGTAGGCTTAAAACTTTACTTTACAATAAAACTTATAATTAAGGCTGGCATATGCTAGCTTTTAGCTATGCTGCAATAGGTTTAGACTGCTCGGGGATGTCCCATGATGCACTGAGCTTTTCTCTCTTCCTCTCTCACTGTCCCTCTTTATATATCCTTCTCACTTTAATGCAAGTTACTGGATTAATACATGTTAGCGGATTAATGCATGTTGTTGGATTATTGCATGTAACTAACTTGATTTCTTCCCTGGAGCCTTTGTGTTTTCTCGCCCTGTAAGGTCACATGGTTGGTGTCTGAATCTGCTGCTGTGGACCTGCTCAATGTCCACTAATTTCAAGATGCTCATGATGATGATTACAATTATTATTATATAGTATTTCCCCATAAGCCATCGCTAAATGTTACATTACTATTAATGTTATTATCAACACTGGGATCCCTGCTGCCGCCGCGGCCCGACCATGGAGAGAGTCTCTCTCTCTGTCCGGTCATGGCAGTAGGTCTTCCACCCTGAGTCTTGGATCTGCCCGAGGTTTCTGCTCCTTAAAAGGCAGTTGGGTTTTTTTCTCGCCATTGTCGCCAACAATCGTATCCTCTTTATCTCGTTATTACGAGATCCGTATCTCGTTATTATGAGATCCTTTTGTTATTAAGAGATAAGGTGTCTGATTCTTTTGTGTGAATGCAATGCCTTTCCGTAGATTATAAACAATCAACCGCTTAAAACATGATATCAGAAGGCGTTTGCACTCGTCACTGCACATTCACACACCTGCCTTCGCACATACATGCAGAAGGCTTTACCTAATACTTAGGTTAATAAATAATGTATCACTTGACATGAAAATTGCATTCATTGCTTTTAGAGCTGTTACTAACTTGTTTAATCATCGATTAATCTTGGAGCAAAAGTTTAAAGAAAAATGGTGACAGTGTTGATCACAATTTCCCACAGATTAAGGTAATGTCGTCAAATGTTGTATTGTGTCCTAATCAACAATCCACAACCCGATATAATTAGTTTAATGGCATAGAGGACTGAAGAAATCAGAAAATATTCACTTTTGGGAAGCTGGAATCAGATTTCGGGTGGATCGGATTTAAATTGCTATCTTAGAATAACTCTCAATTGGTTCCAAAGTTCATAATCTGTTCGCGCATTATATAAACTGACACCAAGGGTCTCCTTGTGATTGAGTTCGACACCCCTGCTGTGAAGTATCCAAAATAGGTGATCTACTGCTGATTTGTGGTTCTGTACCATAAAGTGCTGAATAGAGGAACTTTGCAGTTACCGTAAAGTGAAGAATAGATGCGCTCTGTTGTTGTGCCGGTGTCTGGTTAGCTGTCAGTAAACACAGTGCGAGAGTGAAGGGACCAACCTGCTCTGTGAAGCCGAATTTGAGGCTTGAAAACAGCGTCCAGAAGTTGTCGTTGTCGCTCGTTCTCCTCTTTAGAACGACAAAGTTCCTCGTCGTACTCTGCTATGGTTCTTTCAAACAGACCAAATATCTCTTCAGCAGCTGCAGTCATTCGCTGCTTCACCAACATTCGCAGCATTTGACCTTTAGACATTTTCACTCGATTACACGAACTTTCTCTCCGACATAAACATCCTTAGCTCTACGCCAAACACTCCTACTATCTGGGATGCTAACTTCAGGCCCTGCTGCTCTGCTTCTTTCTCCTAACCGGATTAACGGCGCATCAGATGGAAAAATCTATCGGTGATTTCACCCCCTACCGGAGTGGAGGAAGGAACGGTAGGAAATGTCAAAGCAGATTAGAAATCCTTCCACGAGGAAAGCATCGACGTTTATGTACTTAGTTAGATCAAATATCAGTATCCCCTGAAGATAGTCGATTTGTTTCCATGTAGATGGATAACGTTGTACTTTTATTTTACAGACTCTTTTGGGTGGACGTATCATAGTTTATTTTGAAAGTTGAACCGGAAGTTACCATTCGTGTTTGTGTCGGACTGAGAGCCAAGTCAGACCTCCAGCCGTCTGTTACCATCTGTCTGGTTTTCCGCCTTCGGTAACATGTTTCCACTGATCCAACGGAAGGTGTTCATAAGCCAGAGGCGAGCTGAGTTCGTGGGGGAGATCTGTGGACATCCGGAGAGAACCATCACGACATATTAGGAGCAGATGGATCGCAAATCACCGCCGAATAATGGACAAGAATTAACCCAGGACGGCAGACCAGCCGCTGGGGTTAGCGTCCTAACTCCAGCTGAGGTCGTTTTGTCGGATGATGTAATCTTATGAGCTCAAACTAACTCAACCAACCCCACAGTTCTCAACTATACATTTAAAGCGGAGGTTTACACAATCACACAATCGTCAAATGGACACACTACTCAAAGACCAAAGCAGCAGATGAAGTCAAATTATAAATCAGCAACCTAAGATGACCCGCAAACGAAAAAACCCACAGCAATCCCCGCTGTCACTGTACAATACAAACTACAAAAGAAACTAATACTTAACTGGACTAAAAAAAACAAAGTCAAAAGCTATTCACAAAACCACCATTTAGACGGTATAGTACCAAAAATAGGATTATAGCCCTTAACAGTTTATCAGTGTCTCAACCGCAATTAAACTTTAACAATGATCATATAACCGCGATATAAAACAAAGGAAGGGCCTTCGTTACCCCACAAAATGCTAAACACAGTTTAACATGAGCCAATTCAAGGCACAGATAGGATTCCTGTTTTGCACAAAAATCACAGCGGCCACTGTGTTGTCCGTTGGCGGCTCTTCATCCTCCGCCGGCTGATGTGGTAAAGGCAATCATAGCACCACCCAGAACAGAGTCAAAGGAGCTACAGCCAACCGTAGGTGTAATGTCCTTTCATAATGTCGTCCATGGTGGAAGAAGCAGGTGTGAGGGGATTCCTCCAGGTAGCTGCAACGTTACATCAGCACATTAACTTCATGAAAAAACATATATTGGGGTGACAGTGCCTCAGTTGGTAAAGCGGTTGTCAACTTATCTTGAAGGTCAGTGGTTCGATCCCCGGCCACTGGAGTCCACGTGTCCAAGTGTCATTGAGCAAGATACTGAACCCCAAATTGCTCTCCATGTCTGTTCATGTCCTCGCTGTGTGAAGGGTTACCGCCCCTGATGAGCAGGTGGTGCCTTTCATGGCAGCCTCTCACATGAATGTTTGTCTAAATGGGTGAATGATGGCTCACAATGTAAAGCACTTTGAGTTATCGAGCAGACTAAAAGAGCACTTTATAAGTACTGTCTATTCAGCACTTAGTACTTTAAAGCTTAACGGACTCTTCGGGGGCCATAACAGACGTCATTGCTGCCCTGTCCACAGCTCTGTACTCCACCATTCTCTCCCAGCGTACAAATTAATCACATGAATGAAAATATATGGATTAACAACTTCCAAATAAAACAGACCCAATTTATATTCTGAAAGTTTTTAGTATTGGTGGTTATATAAGCAGGTTAGTTCTGGACAGTCTGGATCGTTTCAAAGTTCCCTGGTTCAGACCGAGGAAAAGTCTGCTGCAATAATCCCACCAAGAGAAACCATAAACTACAGTTGCTGCATCTGCTAAATGTAATACATTATTCTTATTTTAACAATGCAATAAATATGGTAAAACCATAACTGAACGACGTTCGACACACTCTGATCAAAATCTAAATTACTATTTAAAGATAGGACAATGAAATCCTTGTTTTTCTGTTTTTTTGTGCATCTAAAATGCTGTTTGTGCATATTTTTTTAGGTACACACCCATGATCCTGATCAGGATAAGCTGTTACAGACAAAAGGATCGTTGGATAAATCTAAGGACTCCAAGGATTCAAAGAGTCTCAGTGACAAATTATGTCAGAATTCCAGAAGATGGCGGTATTTCATTAATCTCATGGCCTCAATAACAAGTATTTCAATTATCCAAATAGTAAGATGTAAATACAGTTATACACTTCTACAAGCATATAAATTCCTTTACCCCCTGATATCTGGTAGATTAGTTTTTTAGTAATGAGATGATATTGGTCTTGAATTCCATACGCTATGATGCTTTTAAAATGTTCTTCAAAAATCGGGAGTTTTCCAGTGGAAATCCTGCCTAAACAGGCTCAGAGTTGTTTAACATTTTCTGATTTCTTTGGGAAATTTACGAGGATTTAAATAAGAAATCTAGATGAACCAATTTTAAAAGGTGCAGTGTGTAAAATGTTATGGAATCTATCGATAAAATTACAGATTATATTTTATAGGCTACGGATGAGTTAAACCCTCCCTTTCCAAGAATCTACGGTGGCCATGGGTCAAAATAATGAGATCCAGTATCCTGTTATGTGATCAGGTTAATTTAGAGAGGTATAAAAATTACTTAATTTAATCTAAATTGGTCAAAGCTTTCATCAACAATCATCTTTTTCTTTTGGTGGTTACCGTAATGGGTCAACTTAGCCGATCATTTGTTTCCATCTTGCCCTGTCACCTGCATCTTACTATGTCACGCGAACCTAAACATGTCCTCTCTCTCATTTCATCCAGAGACCTCCTCTTTGGTCTTTCCCTTTTACTCCGGCCTGGCAGCTCCACCTTGATCATCCTTCCATCAATGGATCAAACATCCCTCCCTTTGACATATCCAAACCATCTAAATCTGGCCTTTCTTACTTTGTCTACAATAGGTCTAATCTGTCCCTCTGATGTGCTCGTTTCTCCTTTGGTCCATCCGTGCCACTCCCAAACAAAATCTTAATATATCATACTGCCACCTCCAGATCTGCCTCCTATCATTCACACAGCCTCTGTGTGAATGTTAATAATAATAATAATACATTTAATTTATAATGCACTTTACATTTGGATCAAAGTGCTACAAAGCAAAAGCAGATGAAAGCATCAATAAAAAAATAAAAAATAAAATAATAACTATATAAAAGCCTGACCAAAAAGCAGCAATGTTAATTAAAGTTATAGGTTCTGCTAAAAAGGAAAGTTTTAAGTCTTTTTAAAAATGTGTCAGTCATCTGTGGAGCCCTGAGATGGTCAGGGAGGGCATTCCACACACGAGGGGCAGCAGAACAGAAGGCCCGATCACCCATGGTGCTGAGCTTAGTCCGGGGAAGGAGGAGGCGGTATGAGTGGGTAGAACGGAGGGATCGTGTTGAGGTCAGTAGGGTGAGTAGTTATTTCAGGTAGGGGGGTGCGTTACCATGGATGCACTGGTGAGTATTGGTGGTTATATAAGCTGCATGTTTGCTTTGGAGATGGGAAAGCCAATGAAGGGAATGAAGAACGGGGGTGATGTGTTTGTGTTTACGAACTCTCATCAGGATCCTTGCAGCACTGTTTTGAACATACTGAAGTCTTAGTGTGAATGGGTGAATGCTGAATCACATTGTAAAAGCGCTTTGAGTAGCCAAGTAGACTAGAAAAGTGCTGTTTAAGTACAATCCATTTATAATTCTCTCTAGCACAAAGCATATTAATTTGGCAATCAATTTATGTCGGATGACTTTCCAGACACAACCCTTCCCATTTATACGTCCTTGGGCTCCGCACTAGATGTACGCTGGCTTGTGACCACTTTGTGGTAGGGTTCGAAGCTTACATGGAAGCTAACCAACATTTTTAGCAGATAAACATTGTTACCCATGTCTATTGTCCGTGGTTATAATTATTTGGCTGATGGGAGCAAAAATAATCTACTAGACTCCGCAACCCGCGGCTCTTTAGATCCGCATGCGGCTCTTTAGCGCCGCCCTAGTGGCTCCCTGGAGCTTTTTCAAAAATATGAAAATAGAAAAAGATGGTGTGAATATATTTCTTGTTTAAATATAATTTATTATCCAATGCTGTAAAAATGTGTATAACAAATAAATAATTTCAATATTTCTGTCAACGAAGACTTACGTCATAGCCTGCGACACACGTTTCTTTCAGCTCTGCGTAGTGGCAGACAGACAGGTGGCTGTTGCAAACAAACCGGCGGGTGTGTCATGGGCCATGGATCCTAAAGGGAAAATGAGAAAGATAGCTGAGGAGAACAGAGGACTCCACAGTTCTTGGACCGAATCATTTGCTTTCATTGCCAATGCGGAAGGATTGCCTGCATGTTTGCTTTGTAATGAGAAGTTGTCAAATAACAAAAAGAGTAACGTGGAAAGACATTTCCAGGGGAGGCATGCTACATTTGCAGCCGAGTACCCAGTTGGGAGTGAGAGAAAAAGTGCGATTGCATTACCTCTGGAGAAATTAGAGGAGCGCAAATATGGATTTAAGAAGTGGATTGCATCTCCAAACTCCACTACTTCTGCTAGTTTTGTTGCAACCCGGGAGATAATAAAGCGTGGCTGGAAAAACTGCACTTTATGGTGGATATCACAAGTCACATAAACATGCTGAATAAAAGTCTCCAGGGGAAACACTGCACTGCTGGAAGCTGTTTTGTCGTTCGAGCGCAAGCTGACTGTATTCTCCAGAGATGTACAGCGAGGCACGCTCCCTCACTTCCCCTCCCTGAGAGAGTTCAGAGAAGCCCATCACGATCACACACTCAACGGAGATTATTTACAAGGTGCGATCGTTGATGTGCAAACTGTGTTTGGGAGCAGATTCAGCGAGTTCCGAAAGGAAAAAATGACACTATCCTTCCCTGTCACACCCCTGGAGATTGACCCGTCCTTGTTGAACACATTCCCAGGAGTAAATCAAGCTGACCTTGAAATGGAAATGGCTGATATAGCTGACAAAGATTTATGGATGTCCAAATTCAAAAGTCTGACAGCCGAGCTTGAAGACGTCACTCGCCAGAAAGCCCAGCTTGCCCAAAGCCACAAGTGGAGAGAAATCGAAAGCCTCCCAACACCCGAGAAACCTGTGTTTGAAACATGGAATGGTCTTCCTGACAGTTGTATGAGAATGAAGAAATAAGCGTTTGGAGTATTATCCATCTTTGGATCAACATACCTGTGCGAGCAAATATTTTCAAACATGAACTACATAAAATCCAAATACCGCACCCGCCTCACAGATGAGAGCCTGCAGTCCTGCGTGAAGATTAAAGTTACATCTTACATGCCCGATGTTGAGAAGCTGTCCAGTGATGTCACATTAAACGGGTAAGAACACAATCCTGTCATAGGCACATATTTAGTAACAAAGTGGCTGTTTTTATAAAGTGATTTCTGATTTTGGTCAGTATATATTTGGAATGACACATAAGGATATTATTGTGTTTTGTTGCTCAGGTCCGAGGATAATAATATGGCTGCATTGTGTTGTGCGTGTCAAAAGAGAAGAGGGTGCTGCTGCATTTTACCCTTGCTCATTTGCAGAAAACTAAAGAGAATAGGATAATGCACAGAAATCGAACTTAAACTGCTTTATTTTAATTTTATATACTTTACCTTTTCAAAAGGCTGCTGTTTTATTGCACCCTGTCTGTTGCCCAGATAAGGGGGAAAGAGAAGAGGATTGTATTGTATTATTGAGGATTGAAAAGGACTGCATTTTATTTCCATGGGGAGGTCTGAAATTACAGGAGGCCTACTATGCACGTTGCACATTTTGTTGTTGTTTTTCGAATCCTAAAACAAAAATTACATCAAAAATCTGATTTCTGTATTGTATTTCTATAATTTCACCAATGCAACAAAACATAAAACATTAATATTAAAATGGAAGTTAAACTTAAAGCACCATCGTACAGCAGAGTAGTCACGTGGTGCGTCATTCTCTCCAGGATGCGCTGCAGGTAAAATAAACGTTTAATCATGAATGCTCATTATGTATTTGTAGCCTACTTCTCATTTTGATAGTAGGCTAATATAGCTAATACTGACAGCATGTGTTGCATTCATAATAAGGCTTATATAAGGCTTTTAATTTTTTGCGGCTCCAGACAGATTTGTTTTTTGTTTTTTTGGTCCAATATGGCTCTTTCAACATTTTGGGTTGCCGACCCCTGTACTACAGTAATGAGGCAATCTGACAATGTAGAGGGAAACCTCCAGCTATTTCTATACAATTCAAACAGTAAAAGTAATTAATATTCAAGGAAAATATAAATATCTGAAAACTCTAAGTAAATGTAGTACGAAAGAAATAGTATCCCCTTACTTTCGACCTCTAAGGATTAGAAATACAGTACAGTAATCACTTCTCAAACGTAAAAACGGGAAGTTTTGTTTTGAAAGGCTAGAGGAAGTGGTCACCGGAAGTGACGACTTTATTGTAGCGTCTGTCTTGTTTTACTTCGAGCGTTAACTCCGTGTTCTTTACCAACATTAATGATCCACAAGAGTCCCTAAAGGTCTGGACAAACCTGACTGGATTGACTTTGTGCTGCTCACCTTAATTTTCAGCCTTTTGCCTTTAACAAATTTCCCGTTTCGAAGCGGTTAACTTAGCATGGTAACAGAAAGCAGACCAGTGGGGCCTTAAGTTAGCATCCTAGCTAGTCGGAGAGCTAAAAGTGTTTGTGTCCGAGACAAAAGTTATTGTGATAGTGTGAAAATGTCTAAAGGCCAGTTGCTGAGAACGTTGGTGAATCAGCGACTAACTGCGGCTGCTGAAGAGATATTTGGTCTGTTTGAAAGAACCATAACAGAGTACGAAGATGAACTTTGTCGTTCTAAAGAGGAGAACGAGCGACAACGACAAATACTGGACGCTGTTTTAAAGCCTCAACTTCGGCTACACAGAGCAGGTTGGTCCCTTCACTCTCGCACTGTTCCCACTTTACCGACAGCTAACCGGCTTCAGACCCTCTTACGTAATAACGGAACCACACAACAGCTGAGTGAAAGTACTGCCGACCTCACATTAATGGAAACACAATAGTAGAGTAGCTCTATTTATCAATAAACGGTAATAGCACCGCAGAACAGAAGAGGGACTTATCCTACATTTAATAGAAACGACACGACGGCTTGAATGAGGATCATAGTTCCTGAAAGCAAAACTGTAAAGCAGGAATACACCTGAGGTGTGGCATTTGTCTCATGTAGACGACGCCTCTGTGTATAAGTGGATGTTTTGGTTTTAATTGCATGTTAGACTTGTGGACCAGAAGTGTACGATTTCAAAATCAACCAAAAATGTATTTAGCGCAGTGACCGGGGGCTCCCTACATTCTTAGCAGAGGATGACATCAACCTCCATGTATCAGGGATGCTAAATTATTGTCATTGCAAGTGGCGGGCTGTGGGTTTTCCGTGCGGTCATTCAGCTTCACCGCTGCAATTAAGCTGCCCGCAAATATCATCACAGTGACACTAAAGATACAAGCTGCTGAAGGACTACGTAACCAGGCCATATTCAGAGACAGTAACATTTTTTTCTAGTGGAACAAAGGGGATTTTAAAACGATTCAACATCATATCCTAGGACCACCAAGAAAGAAAGAAAAAAATCTGACAATGTCTGGGGAAGCGGAGAATGTCTTGCTGGCCCTGACAGCCCGCCACTGGTTATTGCCATGTTCTTTATGCTTACAAGTACTGCACAACACGTGTTAAAATTCACTTTAAGATACATATGTTCAGTGAGGTACGAAGTACAAAATGGTAAGAGCTTAAGCACACATCAAAAATTTTAAAGAGTTGTTTGAAACCATTAATAAACAACAATGAATGCCACCATGGTCTGGTAGCATTTAAGTTAACTGCATGGTTACGTCGTTTTAGCTAACTCCAAAATCTGATCACCTCATCAACCATCTTGTTTTAATGGTGGAATGTTTGACTTATTTTTATAGTTGTGTAGTTTACTTCCTCTTCTGCCAATCCCTCCTACTCTTAGATTAACCCGTAGTTTTAAAAACCACGTTTGTCCACCGGCAGTTTGAATGAAATATAAAGCCATTATTGTCATGATAAAGGGTACAATGGAATTAAAAGACATGTTTCAGCTTCATTTCTACTACTAGTACTACTCTTTGGATGGTTGAAACATCAAGAAAGGGGTCACAGGCCAATGGATCTCTATCCAATCCCAAGCAGGGATAAATAGAGTTGTGTCAGAAAAAGCTTTTGATGTCAAGCCTATGCCAAATCAATTTGCTGAACACTAAACTGGTAAAAAAAAAAGAAGAAGATTGAGAGACAGTGAGAGTCGCAGAAAGGCGGGAATGTGGGGGTGGGAGTAGCGACTTTAAATGATGGCACCGTAGCGGCTAAAAGTAGAGAGCTAGCTGATATGATAGAGAGAAGGAAGTTCCAAGAGACCATGTGGAAAGGCTGCAAGGCCAGAAGCATCGGAGGAGGGCGCAGACGGCGTGATCACGGTTTGCAAGGAAGGAGAAATGGAGAAGGGGTGATCTTGAAGGAGTATGTGATAAGTGCACTAGCACTTTGAGATTGGATCCAAATGTGAAGTGCGTTATAAATTAAATGTATTATTATTAAGTGTGCTGGAGATGAAGAGAGTTTCAGACAGAGTAATGAGTATGAAAATAGAAATTGAAGCTGTCATGATGAATGTTGTCGGGCTTTTATGTCCCACAAGTTGGTTTTGACTTGGAAGGGAAGGAGAAGAATTTCTGTTGTGAGTTGGATGAAGTGAGAGAGCGTATTCCCAGGGTTGAAGGAGGTCTGGGATAAGACAACAGAGGAGGAGAAGAGGTGATCGTCTGGTATGGTGTTAAGGACAGGAATGTGTAAGGACAGATACTCGTAGATTTTACGAAAAGGATGGAAATGCCTGTGTTGAGTAAATATTTCAAGAAGAGGGAGAATCACACAGGTGGACAACATATTATGCAGAACATATAATCTGAAAAAGATTGGACAGATATTGGACAGTGCATGGTGGTGTCAGGGGAGAACGTAACTATACGGCATAGAATGGTAGCATATTGACTCTGGTTGTACAAAAACAGGCAAAGATCAAAAGTAGAGCGGAGAATCAAATCGTGGACGCTGAGGAAGGGAGGCTGCTGTATGAACTTCAGGGAAGAGCTTTGGCGGGCTGTGGGTGTAATTGAAGAACTCTCAAATTTCTGGGCATCTATGGCACATGTGATTAGGGAGACTGGGAAAGAAAGTAATTGGTGTTATATCTTGACAAAGGAAATGATAAGGAGACCTGGACTACAAACAGATGGGGCAAATAAGTAGGTAAGGCAAAGAGTTAGGTAGCAAGGACTATACAAAAAGCTTATGATTTTTGTATAGTCCTTGGCAGAAGCAGGTTGAGAGCTAAAGTAGAGAGCAGAAGCAGGTTGCACCGATTCGTGAGTCAGCGGGATGGAGAAGGTAAGGGTCTGCAGCAGGTTAGGGTGAATGAGTATAGGGATGGAAATGACTAACATGTGAGGAGAGTGAGGGCAAGATGCAAGGAGTTCTTTGGAGAACTGATGAATGAAGAATATCGGATAGAGAAGGGTGGAAGTAGGCAAATCGTTGCTGGTTAAAATGAGAATTGCAGATTTTTTTTTTTTGCTTCAAATTTACATCTAGATTTTCTTCATGATCTTGCCATTAAATTTACATCCTATTGCATTTTATGTGCATGAGAAATAAAAAAGGGTCATGCAGTTATGTAACACATATGTATATATGTAGATTCTAATGGGTTAACACAACCCAACTTGAACCCTTACATAATTTCTGAATATTTAGTGTACAGAGTTAAAGCTGTTAAGATTTTAATTGTGAGTGACTAGGATGGACAGGAATAGAAACAAGCACATGAAGAGGACAGTATGGAAGTTAGAGGGAGAAATATTATTTAAAAGAGAAGAAAATCTTTTTCCTTCATGCATCATTTTCTTTCCGATTAGGCGTCTTCTCTAGGCTGTCCATGTTAACCCACCTAATGAAAGAACAACCTAAAAAATAACACGGGCTTTCTCTCAATTGAGACTCGAGGAAAAGGTGATGAGAAGAAAGCCTTATCAGAACGTCAGAGTGCTCATGCATGACTCGCATTCCATTATTACAACATTACCAAATATTAAGTAAGCTAGGGAGGACATGCTGTGTGGTAAAATCTCCAGAAATGTTACGTTAACAGCAACACCATACAAAGTAATGTTAAAAGCTCCTCATCATATGATTCTTCCTGAAATCCTACATCATGGTCAGAGACTTTCACAGTCGCCTTCCTGCTCTCCAATGACTATTTAAAAGGGAAGTTAGTGGTTCTGATCCACTTTCGTTGTTGTAGGATTTAGCTTTCTAATCAGGATCTTTAATGTTTTTCATCGCTGTGTAATAGTTTACCGCCTTTGTCTACCACAAACTCATGACTGTTTTTCTTGGACTAGTTTGTGGAACTCATTATTTCTTACTTTCTCACTTAATTCTTTGAGAGTTTCTGTTAAAAACAAAACGTCTTCCTGGGTCTAGAGTATAAAATGCCGGCATTGTGCTCATGACTCGCACATACTTGGCCTTTTTTCATAATCACCAGAGGAAGGAACATTCCTCAGTATAATGTCCCGGGTCTGTCACCAAATTTCACTTTCAAACCCATTCATTACAGCTAGCATGGCATCGGTTGCTAACGTTAGTTGCCAAGTTGTTACAGTTACCGTACTCAAAGCATAAAGTTTAATGGTTCAGGGCACTGGATAGTAACTAAATTGCCCGCCAATGTGCCTACATTTTTAATTTTTTTGACCTGTTTTATTATGCCAGTCACCATCCAGATGCAAATATACAATACACACAAACTAGGGGTGTAGCAGTATGTATCCCAACCGAAAATTTTAGGTATGGGGCTTTCGGTTCGGACCGGATGTTGTTTGTTCAGTCAGGGCATTGGACTCGTCGTCAAGACGACTGCTTTTAAACGAGAGTTTGAAGACCTTCCCTCATCATTTAAGTCTACTTTGGGTAAAGACTTGAGTTTTGGGCTTACCAAAGCTGTATGCCAACTTATGCAACTGCAACCAAGTATGCAGTTGGTAGCACAACGAGTATACTAACTCATTTGAGGCGGCCTCAACCGAGTGTCAACATAAGTGTGATAATGAAATAAACGAGTTAAGTGCAATTCCATCTTCCCACAGCATTACAGCAGCCGCTTGAAAGCCAAGCCAAGTTTTTATTGCTGAATTCAGTAGAAGTAAAGATATGTTTCTTTTTGCTGCACCTTTTGAGAGACTATTTATGTTGCAAAGACCTAATGTAATGCTGAAAGCTGCTAATCTGAATACAATAACGGTGCTGTTTGAGTATAGTAACATTTATACATGCCACACAGTAATGGACATTTATTTTTAATGTGATTTATTGTAAGTTAAAGAGACAGACATAGACTGTTCAGTTAACCAGTATTTGGTAAAAAAAAAAAAAAAAATGAAAGAAGAAAAAAAGATTTTAAAATTTTCTGCCCCATGTTTCCAATGTACCAAAAACATACTGAACCGTGACCTTCGTAACAAACTGGGATCTTTGTGTACCGTTACACCTCTTCTATAAACAAAAGGTTAAAAAAACAGAATTCTCTACTGGTTTCAATCATTTAAAAAAAGATACAGTGAAGAAGCATGCTGATAGTAAAAACAAATGTAAGAAAGGGGTGTGGGATACGGACATGGACATGGATACAGACTCAGAGCCTGAATAAGCAGAAAGCAACTAATTGTACGTAGTTGAAAAAAATTTGAAAAAGATATTGGACATTTCATTTATGTATTTATGGTAACTGTATTGGACATATTGTGCAAAGAATATTGGACGCAGGGTAAACAAATGCAGATGGTACAGAAGGGAAAGAAAATGTAAGGTGGATATTTAACAATGTACTCTGACATCGATATATTTTGGGTCCTGAAAATTTTATTTGGCTCCTAAAGACTTTGGGTTTGAGCCCTAGATTACTAGGGTATTGTTTTTTGGTCCTAAGCCCTGTGGATATCCTACCATAGCAATGATTATTACCAATGCGTAAGCTGATGCTATTGTCAAAAAAATAATTTTTCCCACATTGCGAGTCATCTTCATCCTGAAGTAGCAATGCAGCTCCACAACATTCCACTGCCAGCGCCATTATGACCATAGGTCTGTTATTTTTTAGTGGAATGCTGTGTTTGATTGACACCAGAGATGGTGGGATCTCAGACTTCAAATGGTTCAACTTTTGATTCTTTATTATGGAAAACGATTCTCCCAGAAGCTCTGACGGTCATCCCAGTGTGTTGCGGCAAAATTCAGACCAGCCTTAATGTTCGTCTGAGTCAAGAATGGCATTTTCCTTACCGATCTTCCGTGATGCCATTGTTGCCCAGTGGGTTTGAAATAATGGACCCATGAACGCTGACCTTTATTGTGGTTAGAGAGGCCTGAAGATCCTTGAATCATTCTTTTGATCTTCGTGACTTGTTGAATGAGCTTTCACTGTGCTCTTGGAGGAATTCTGGAAGGTGGTTCCCTTCCGGGAAGGTTCACTATAATTCAAAGTCTCCTCCATTTGAAGATAATATGTCTCAATGTGGTTCAATGGAGTCCCTGAAACTTAGAAATAAGGTTCAGGGACCATAATAATAGACTGATGCAGGGTTCTCACGGGGTCTTAAAAAGTCTACAATCCAATAACCTGAATTTAAGGCCTTAAAAAAGTCTTAAATTCTCAGACAATGTCCTAAACATAATTTTGGCAGGTTTTAAAAACTCATTAACAATACTTTCATTCAATCAAAGGAATGTACTATCTGGATTTAAAATCTTTCTTCTTTTTTATTTTTATTTTTAGTTCGCCATAACAGTTTTTTATGACAATTTCTTTGCTGTGAAGTATGAGGAAATCTCTTTCCCGTCTCGAGTCGTGTGAGTGTGGGTGCTTGTGTGGTGAAACTGTGCCATATTCCCGAATTCTATCTACCAAGACATGCATGAAGTTGTCGGTGTGCGACCATTCTGGATATCTACTAAATGACCTCCTGAGGGTATTATGGTAGATGATGGATATCAAATCTGCAAAGCCTGCTGTCCAAAGTTGCTGCTAAAAGCTCCAACACGTCTAACATGTTCCAACATCGTGAGGATAATCATCAAACCCTGTTTGTCCAAGTCAAGGTAAAAAAAACCTTAATTTGCTAGTCCTACTCCACCGGTTACTTTTCTGAGTTTTTACATTCAGATGTGTCGCGAGTGCATCAATTTTCTGCATCTCCGGCCAAACTTAATGCTAGTTATTCAGCCTTTGTTGAACAAGAGGCTCAAGCCAGATTTAGAAAAAAAGCAAAAAATTACGTCACATTACGTGCATGCGAAATTAAGATCTTTTATTAGTGTGCTGGAATCCCCGACCAAAAACACGCAAAAACACTCACTTGGAGACAGGCGCATGAGCACACACACCGACACTCGCAGAAACGCTCAGACACACAGCCACGAACAAACACAAGGACAGGGCGGCCACCCCAGGCTCCGTTATATTGGCCCTGAAATTAAATGTTTAGAACAAGGGAGATGTTTATCTCTCAGGACACGCACTAGTCAGCTATATCATTATAACCACCGATGGATAACCTTAATATCTGATCACCATGGCACCTGTCAGTGAGTGGTTATATTCAGTAGCAAGGGAACATTTTGCCCTGAGGATGAAGAGTCGGAAACAGGAAAATATTAGCCAGCGAAAACATCAAAGGCACAAGTCCAACAAAAGCCAATGTAGTAAATGTGCAAAATCAGTTTGCTATTTTAAGTTAATTAAACATTTTGCGTGTTGAATAAGATTGGCATTTTGTGTTTTGTTTCCTTAGGTTGCCATTATTTTATATTTAATTTATTTTGAATATCTGACACAGTTTAGTCAGGGAAACATAGAAATAAGAAGAACCGGGAGGGAGTTCAAAACTTTTTCACTGCACTCTTTGTTGTCAACCTCTAACCTTACAAATGGCTTAGACATAAACAAAAGGAGTTTCATATGGTCATTGAGGATATTTTTTTTAAAATTGATGATAAATGAGCAGTGAACAACGGACGCTCCCAAAACGGAGTGCCTGTCTATCTATCCCCAAGTTGTCCAGCCTGAAGGTGATGGTTTTTTCCATAAAGTCTTTTTTTTTTTTTCCAATGTGTCCTGCAGAGGTCCAGCATCTGTCGGGGAATGAAGAAGAAGTTCATCTTGAGCATCAGGACTGGAGATCCAATATGGACCAGGGGGATCCATCAGAGCCCCCATACATTAAGGAGGAACAGGAGGAACTCTGGACCAGTCAGGAGGGGGAGCAGCTACAAGACCTGGAGGAGTTTACATTCACTCCTTCTGTGAAGATTGAAGATGCAAACAAATCCAATTTCTCACAGCTTCCTGAAAAACACCCGATAGCACATGATGTAGTGGACTATGGAGAACCAGGACCAGCTATGAACTTAGATCCAGGCTCCTGTTTACCATCAGATATTAATGTCACGACCGAAGACTCTTCTGAACCTCAGTTATGTCTAAGCTCTGTGAGCAACATTGGTTTTGATATGAGCAACAAACAGTCTAGCTGCTCTGGATTTGGTGTAACACAGACCCATGGGACAATTCGCTCTGGAGAGAAACCATTCAGCTGCCTTATGTGCAGAAAAACATTTACTAGAAAATCGGGTCTTGTTGACCACATGAAAACTCACACTGGAGAAAAACGTCACCGCTGTTCTTTTTGTAGTAAATGCTTTTCACGTTATGCATATTTACAGTCTCACATGAGAATTCACACGGGAGAGAAACCATATGGCTGTTCACTGTGCAGTAAGCGTTTCGCACAGCTCACACATTTGCAGCTACACAAGAGAACCCACACTGGAGAGAAACCATACGGCTGCAGCACCTGTGGCAAAAGGTTCACCTGGCCAAATCAAGTCAAGAGACACAAGTGTGATCATGAGCCTTCTGAATTCTGGGCCAATCAGGAGGTTCAAGGGCTGAAAGAGACGAATGTCAAATCTGCTCCGGTTTTTCTTAAGACAGAAGATGGGGAAAAAGAGAAACCTCAGACCTCACAGCTTCTTCATACTAAACAGGACTGTGGAGGACCTGAACCGGCCAGGAACTCAGACCCACATGTTTTCGAATCACATGGACTTACTTGGAACCCGTTTTTTGAACGGTTTATGTATTTAAAATAATTTTATTTGAAATTGTTTTACATGTAAATGTATTTCATACAGGGCAGTGAAAAAAATATTGTCCCCCTTCCTGGTTCTACTTATTCTGTGTTTGCCAAAAATCTGTCAGATCATCAAACAAATTTTCAAAGAATAAAGGCATTTTGAGTAAACCCCAAATCAATTTAGTACTCATTATATTTATTTAACTAAAAAGGTTCTCCAATATCAACTGGGCCTGTGTCAGTAAAAGTAGTCACCTTTTTAGAGACCAAATCCTAAAATCTACCAAACTGCCAAATTCCAAATTTGATGTCAAATTTGACCAAATTCAATTTCAGAAGGTTTCCTTAGTTTTATTGTTTGAATTTTTAGAAAGACTTAAATATATGTAATTTCTTAAACTGTTCGATGTCTTCTAAGATAAAATATATATTTATTTTCCCTGAATGGGAATTTTTTTGTGTACTCTGTCCAGCTACAATTTCACAGAAATACGAGCAAGTATAGATGGATTGATTTCACTAAAACCATTATCACAACACACGCTCCATACATGACATTATTGTTAATCATATTGCAGTTTTGACTTCCATTATGGATGATGAGTGTTTCATAAGGACAGCAAAAAAAAATGTACAAAAGTGTTTGCATAATAAATACAACCATTTGTACATATTATATATATAAATATTAAAATGAAAATATACGACACATTAAAATGATATTGAAAGTTAATTCAAAAGCAGAGAATGCTTTCCGATAAAAGCAAGTCTAAGTCACTTCTTCAAAGACAAATTGCTGACTCACCAGATCCGATCACCTAAAGCTGGGCGAATAATGTACGATTTTAGCCCGGTTCAAGCTTGCTAATGAGCCTCGGGTCCGCCGGGCTGTTTGTTGGTGTTTGTCCATCGTCGTTTGTTGTGCACTGTCGTTTGGGGTGACAAGTGCCGGTCACCAGCTCCCTGAGAGCCAATGGATGATAAGATAAGATAAACCTTTATTAGTCCCACAACGGGGACATTGCAGTGTTAAACCAGGTTTTCAGATGTGTCCAATTTTGGTCATAAGACCGAAGCATTCGCATTGGTGAATCTGGGTCTCGAATTGATCGGCTGATGTCAATGCCACCTTTTCTCACTGCGCCTGTCATAAGGTAATGCAGTTTGTGGTTGGTAGCGACTGAACCGCAAGGAAAAATGGTTAAAATCTGTCAGAGGAGTGCTTGCTATCAAGTTAGCACTCTATACAGTCAAATGTAGCTCGCAAACAACCGAATGGATCAGCCACACTGTCGGCATCCTTGACACCTACGAGTCTATATATGCCGGCACCTTTTTAAAAAAAAAAAGTGGTTTCGGCAGTTAAAGGATTGTCATAAATAATCAAAACAACTCGACTTTTTTTTTGCCTCGGAGCTTCAAACGAAACTCTATTAGCTATTGTCAATAGTAACAATGGGCTGCGGGAGCTGGACAGGTCGCACTTGTGAGCACAGGAATATTGGGCTTCCACGAACATTTAATTTGAGCAGTATGAGTTAAAATTAACCAGCAATGAATCTATAGTCGTACAGAGTAAGCCCAGCCTCCTCAGATTGTTACAGAGCTGCCGGGCCCTGACTGCAAATGCTCTATCCCTCTTAGCCCCCAGTACCGCCCCTACAACAGACAAAAAATCTGTAGGTAATGAGAAAAGTATTTAAATCTATATTAAAACATACAAGGAGCCAGTGATAATATTATATATGGTTAGATTTTTCCAATTAATAATTATCCTCCGTAAAGGATAAAGGAAAGTAGGGCAAAACAAATGGGCTCCAAATTCTAATGGTAGATCCAGCTAAACACAAGTTCTCAGTTTTACAAAACTGTTTTTGAAATGTGATCAACTCTTGTTTATAATGAGTGCAGATCAAGTAATCTTAAGTTAAGGATTGTGACAACACTTGCCTTAAGTTCAGCCTCGCCAGAATTTCATTACCAAAATAAACATTAAATACCTCCACAAATACAGTATTGAAAGTATTTGCATAGCCGTGGTGTCTGTGGACAAGTAAGACCAAAAATTACCTCTTTTTCTGTTCTTTCTATTCTCCATTCTGTACTTTGTAGATCGTTTTATCTAGGAACCAATATTTTTAAAATTCCAAACCATCGCAAGCCAAATCCCAACAGATCTTATCTATATGTTGCAAGTATAACAATTTGTGCAAAAGAACATTCTTGATCATTTCTACTGCTGCCTGCATCGTATTAATGTCTTGAAAAGGCAAAGCAGCCTTTCAATGGGATTTTTAATAACAACTTCATTGTATGCTCATTGAAAACACATACTGTCCATATGTTAAATGTCTTATAAATACGACCAAATATGTGCCTTTAGGTGGTGCATGGTCTCTCATTCATTTTATTTACTCTTATCAAAATATAACCATTTTAAATAGGCTACTTTGATTAATTAGAAATGCTTTGAGTTAAAGTAAACAGTCACGTAATGCCTCATATTGTTATATGAGGCATTACGTGCATTATTACTTAGTACACTGCCGAGAAATATTTTTCACATTTACCAACCTTTAAAACCAGACAAATGAAGTGTATTGATAGCAAAGGAAACAGGCATTCATTAGTTGAACAGTACAAGTTTTAACTTCTTTATATGAGACAAATGAAGTGTTTTTCGAAGTAATTAACAGACTCAAGTGAATATTGAAACATGTTACATCGTGTGGCTGAAAGGTGTACTGCAGATATAATAAATCTCCTGCGTCTGGCTCACAACCTGCGAGTCTCAACCCAGTTTTTGGAAACCACAGATGTAGATGGTCCCCCTCTTTTTTTGTCTGCAAAAAAGACCAAATTACATCAAGATGAGTTGGTTTGTTTTGGTGAAGAGTGTAGCTTGTTGTGTACCTTACTGCGGTACAAGAGTCCTGCTTTGTCCTTTGACAATCTTTCACTAATCAGTTATTGATCCGAAATGGTTGAAACGGTGAATGTCTTTCCAACTTAACGGCAGTCACAGCATAAATGGTCAGCATCAATCATGTCCTGTGTGTACCTTCCCTTTTATTCAAGTCTGTGGACTGATGAGAATATCACACACCTTGTAACGAAGTTTCTCACATCTTGTATATTTGTTTTAAATGAATGTTTTTAATATCAAATGTGTATTTTTGACATACACTTTTTGGCATATTTTTCATGGTTTACAGCTTAAGCTTTTTCTATATAGACACAGATTTTCGGTGGAGGGCACCTGTTAAGGTGTCCTGTCCAAAACAGAGACAAATATGCGTTCAGTTTCATTTGAATGTGAAATAAGTTTTCCTGAATATTTGTCTTTCAGTGTCTCATGCAGAGGACCAGCAGCTGGTAGTGAATACGGAGGAGTTTCATCCTGAGCACCAGGAGTGGAGCCTCAGTCTGTACAAGGAGAACCCATCAGATCCCCCCTATGTTAAAGAGGAACGAGAAGAACTCTGGACCAGTCAGGAGGGAGATCAGTTTCAAAATCTGACGTCCACATCCATTCCTGTGTTCATGAAGACTGAAGATGACGATGAGTCGTCACAGCTAATTCAAAGTGAACCTTTCGAAACACAATCTGCTGGAGTGGAGTGTGGAACAGCTGGGATACCTGATTTTGATGACAAGACTGAAAACTGCTCCGACACCAGAATTCTTAAAGCGGGTGTATACTCTCTGAAAAATCACAAAGGGGTTGTAAGTGACACCGGCTGTAACGCTGGCAAGAAACTGTTCAGTTGCTTTAGATGCAGTAAGAGGTTTACATTGAAGCGCAGCCTGCAAAGACACATGAGAATACACACGGGAGAGAGACCCTTCAGTTGTTCACTTTGTGGTAAAAGATTTGGACAGAAGGTTCATCTGCAGACACATTTCAAATCCCATACAGGAGAGAAACCGTTCATTTGTTCAGTGTGCGGTAAGAAATTCAGCCAGAATGCTCATCTCCATAGCCACATGAAATGCCACACAGGAGAAAAACCTTATCAGTGCTCATTCTGCGATAAATGTTTCACGCGGAGCGATTACCTACGAACACACCTGAACAGCCACACGGGGGAGAAACCCCTCAGCTGCATAGCTTGTCAAAAAAGATTCACTTGGCCTTATCAGCTCAGGAGGCACAGGTGCAAGCTGCTAGGACTGGAGGAGGCTGACTTCACGCAGCTTCGGACGAGAAAAAATGAAGAGAAACCTTAGAGCTTCAACCAACTGATGAACTGTGATGAAGAGCACTGGATAAACAGAGCTGAACAGGAACTCATATCCAGATCGTCGAGTTACACGGAGGGACCTGGAGCTGTATTATTGGACAGTTGTAATGGTGTCATTGAGTCATTACCTCTGCCAAAGAGGTGACGTTTTCCCTCCATGTCTGATTTGGTGGGACAGTTCTGTATGCAAATTATGCTTTGGACTTGAATTTGTTTTTAATAGTGGCCAATAGGGCTGTCATTTCTTTCTATTACCGGAAAAGATCTATTCTGTTGAGTTGATGTTGAGGGTTTAGTCATGTGGCCATAGAGTGGACCTGGATAAAAGGGCAATGTCAAGATTTTTGTTTGTTGGGGCTTTTTCACTGTTGAAGTAGAAATCTTCTCATTTTGGAGCTACATCGGGAAGGAAAGTATATTTCCCAACTTGGGATCAATAAAGTATGTTTAAGTCTAAACCGCCTATAAATAATTTTTCAGAGGTTCTCGCATTCTAATTTCCTTGACCGTTCACCAATTTTTTTTTTAAATCCGAGCCGCCGATACTGAAGTTTTAAAACTTCTCTAAAGTTTTAAAATTATAATCGGTAATGTATTTTAAGTGCTCTTATTTTGAAAGATTACATTGAAAGTAGGTTTTTCCGGCATTGTGTTATATTCTGAACTGCCGAAATTAATATTATTACCCACCATCCTGCCCGCCGTACGTTTCACAAACCAATCCTAGTAACTAATCCATTTCAAAGTGAAAATAAAACATTTTTTAAGCCTCGTTCACTCTATTATATGTTATATGTTGGCTTTTTTCAGGGCTCTTGGCTGTAACCGGCAAGGAATCGGCTGAGTGATGCTGCTCCAATAAAACCAATAATGAATAACTGATTCGATTCCAAATTCTAGAAGTAGGTTTTCATGGTCAAGCAATCAGATTTATTTATATTCTTGATTTGAGGAAGTAGAATCCTCATTGAGATTAAAAATCTTGTTACCAAGATTGACGTGGCCAGGAGAGCAGCAACACTACAACAATTTAAACAGACAAAATGCAATACATATATATCTGTACAACTTTTACATACTAAAATGAGAGAATGCAAAGAATCTGAAATGAGGCAATATATAGAATATCTCTCGCTATCTCTCTCTTTTTCTCTCTGTCTGTCTGTCTCTCTCTCTCTTTATATATATATATATATATATATATATATGTATGTATGTATGTATGTATGTATATATATAATAGATTTGAGATAAGTTCATTTTTCCATGACTAAACTTTTGCTTTAAAACAAAGAATTTTCCCTTTGCTTTTTAAAATGACAATATTTTTAACAGTCCTCATACACACTAGGTGGGTTTACATGGACAGCCTAAGTACGAATAGATTTGGAAAAGATGCCTAAACGTAAAGAAGATGCTGCATGTTAAACACCCCTTTACGAAAGAATATTCCCTTTCCGAATGAAATCTCTTTCCTTTGCAATGGGGTAGACTAAGTCCTTTCAGAAAGCATTTCTGATTCAGAGCGCTCCAACAGAGCGCTTCAGAAGGCGCTCTGTTGGAGTTGTATCTGTGCATGCCCAGGACCGCAACACATTTTAAATATGGGGACTTCAAAACAGTAGTGGTCTACATTGGAGACTCATTGGAACTTTGAAAGAGTTTAACATAGTTGGACGGTTAGATGGACGAAAAGTAACTTCCGCCCATGCCCTCTTTGTCGTACTCTTCTTCACAGGTCATGTAAACAGGCGAATGACATTGAAATTTCGGAAAGATTCATTCGGATAGGAAAAAAGTGTCCCATTTAAAGCCAGCCATCCCAATTTGAATGTAGCATTATTCCCGCCAAACTAGTAGAGGGCTGTGTAACTTATCACACCTCCAATAAAATAATGCAGCTGCGTGTAAACTAGATAGTCTGCCATTGTTTTTGTTGTTGTTTTGTTTGATTATCCATAAAAAAAGCTAGATTCTCATAGTCAGACAACTGTTTAACTGTTTAACTGGGGTTTAAATCCCAGTCAAAGAGGGTGTGGCTGATATCCAGTGTGGACCCTCAGAAAAGGTCCTCAGTGTTGCCACATCTAATGCTAGTCCCAAGCCTGGATAAATGGGAGGTTTGCATCAGGAAGGGCATCCGACCTTGAGACAATCTGCTGTGGTGACCCCTAAAAAAAAAGGGAAGGGCCGAAAGAAGTTGCTATTACAAGCTTAATGTTTTCACAAGATTTCCCTCTTTAGTTTGGATTTACAGGCTCCCCAAACACTGTTGTGTAAAAGAAAAGCCAAGGCCAGATCGACACAAAAGATTGAGTCCAATGTTTTTTGTACTAAATACAAGCTATTCCCATACCAAACTGATTGTGCTGAACAGTTTAAGGTCTTACGGATTATTATAACTGGTGGAAATAGGTCAATGTTTAAATGGTGGTTTTAACCAGTTTATTTTCAGAGAGAATCCAAAAATATTTTAAGATCAATGAAATTAGTGTCAGTAAAAAAACACTAAATATATTAATTGTGTGGTTCTCACATAATAAAACCTCCATTTCCATTCATTGTCACCTATGACTATAAGAGCAGCTAGTGTGTATTTGTAGTGGCAATCACAGAAATATCTGGGGGGTAAACTAGGAAGTGGATTTAGTGGAAACTCAAAGTTTGTTGACCCTGAGATAAGTGAAACTCTGGTTTTTCCCTTCCAGAAAGTGAGGTAAATTAAACTCTGAGTCTGATGGTAAGCTACTCTGTGAACCTAACCTGATCACTGCCAGGTTTTCTTCAACAAACCCTGAGTTTGTTTCCTGACTCTTTTCCCTTCCATGCCTGTATAAGAGCTGTCGGAAGTGACCTTCCCGTCTCTTATTGTTATATAACAGATTTACGTCGGTAAAGGACTTTGTGACACCGATTTTCTGTGATTTCATTCCTTGATTTATCCGAATGACATTCTCCAACTGTACATCCCAAACATTACACACTGTGGACGTCTCTGACACCTAAGTAAAGTCTTGGCGTTGTTCTCGTTTTTTGCTTTTTTTCAAAAGAAAGCTTCTTCTGAAACATTGGCCAATATTTGATATCAAAGCTACAGGAAAAAATATCCACTGATGACAGAAGTCCACGCAAGATATTCCACATGTCACACAACCGTCTTCGGCTGATCCCAAGGGTTAGGTGGGATCCAAAAAATTTGGTAAAACTAATAAATACATTCACTCTAACACCAATTTTATCCCGCGCCAGTTTTCTCTCCTCTGATGAAGACGCGTTTCTCTATTTAAATTTCTTTTTCTTGTTAATGCATTAAAACTTCCTGCTCCAATAGCGAGCTAATTAGTAACTTAGCATTACTAATTGCCATTGTGAATCACAGTGTTAGAGCTCCGTTGATGGTCCTCTTGCAAGATTTTAACTCAGAATTTAGAAACTCGGAGTTGGTTGAACCAGCTCAGATATCTTGTTCTGGACCCAAAATCTCCTCAGTGTTCAACCAAAGCAACCCTAAATTCAGGTTAAATCGATTTTTATGAATGCAGGAAAAATGGACAAGCTTAATGATTTGAGCAACTTTGTAAACCAGGTAGTGATGGGTGGAGGCAGGGTTAGAGTATCTGCAGAATTACAGATACTTTGAACACCAGTGTTACTGGTGTTCAAAAGTTGATACCCTTCAGCTTTACCTATTTGTTGTGTTCTCTCCTCTTCCCTCAAAATAGTCATTTATTGTGGATAGAACTAAAACAAAAATAAATAAATAATGTTAATTTCATCTCTACTACTTTCATTGTATTCTATTGTGTAGAATATACAAAATATACCGTCGGGATCAATCGTGTATTATAAAATGTGTATTTGTAAAATAATACATTCTTTTTTGTATTTTGTTAACGCTTAAGGGATTTTATTTTGAAGCTCATGAAAAAGGGCCGGATATTGTTTACTTCAAGATGGCGTCTAACGGAACCCTATGTCAGCATAATCCCGTTGTTGTCTTCACACAGTATCTCTATGAGCATTAATGACCCGTCCAGAGACCCTTACGTCTCAAAATCTAAACTGGATGGACGTCGTGCTGTGAAATTTTATTGTCAACATCTAACGTCAGACTCATCTCCCGCTACGAAGCGACACCTGTAAGCCTAGCATGCTAACAGGAAGCAGAGCAACGGGGCCTACCTGAGACCGGAACAGGAGCGCGCCGCTCACTCTGGGTTTTACGGTAAATTATTATTACTACTATAAATATAAATTATTAATATTTTATAATTTAATTGAAATTAACTATATCTTATTTACATTAAAACATCTCCAATCTAGTTTGGAAATCATTCAAAAAGTTAAAATGCAACAATAATCGGTTGACAGAAAATAATAAGTCCAAAAAGATTCTGCAATATAAACCGGAAGTAGGACAAGAAAGTCATAAACTGTCTGTGCCAAATTAAAAATCTTAAATTTGATAATCTGATATTTTGAAGTAGTATGTATGAAGTTATAACATTAATATAATGCTACATTTATACAGAAGCGTATTGCATTCACAAAATAAAATTTAAATCAGACACCTAATCTCGTAATCACGATAGAAAGATCTCATAATTACGAGATAAGGAGGATATGATGTTTGTTTGCACATACACTGTAGTGTTTGTCAATCTTCTGTAACTGGATCTGTCCTTTCACCGGGTGCATGACACAGTCGTGTTTGGCCACCTTATGATGTTTCAATTATATTTCATATTGCAGTCTGGGCGCTGGGGGGAGAGGACTCTGGCGTTGTCTGTTTGTCGCTTCTCCATCGGAGTTCTACAGCCTGCAATATTATAAACCAACAACTATACCTTTACTGTTGCTCACCGGCAAACCTTTTTGATTTCTATCCGTATTTGTATTTGTATCTGTACGTATTCTACCGAGTCTGGTGTAGGTCTGCCTACCTGTTCCTGCAATTATACCATCCCCCAGATCATTCCGTATATGTTTGTTTCCGCCACCCAACTGATGAAATTCAACAACTACAACACTCTGTTGTGCATATCAGTTCTTAAACAACCTGGAATCCTTCGCCGTCCCCGTTACGTTCACAGAAGTTGCCGTTCTAAGTTTGTTTACTCCCGCTCCGATCACTCCATTCTGTCCTTTTGGTCTGACGTGCGCAACGTCGCGTCTCAGACGCATCATCAAAACGCTGTCGCTCTTCTCACTAGTTGCACTGGAGTTTCCTCCATAAAGCTACTCACTGTGCGGGTTAGAAAACGTGGAGTTGATTTCAGTCTTCTTCGGCAAATACAGAGACTCACTGCTCCATCTAGTATTAAAACGAAACTTTTTAATACACAATCTCTCACAAACAGATCATGCCTCATACATGACCAACTTCTGGATAAGTGTTTCGACTTGATGTGCCTTACATAAACCTGGCAACAACCCAATGTTTTTTCTGTCCTGAATGAGACCTGTCGCGCTGGCTACTGTTAACTCCAGAAAGCCCGCAGCACTGGTCGTAGTGGTGGTCTGTCTGTCATCTACCGCTGTGATTAGGACTTGTCTCCACTGTCCTAACCAGAGATCTCTTCTTTTGAATGCCCGGCATTTCATTTTAAGCCCCCTTTCTTCATGACCATACTTCTAATCTACCGATCACCCAAACCAAACCCAGACTTCATCTCTGAGATGTACAACCTTTTTCCGACATTTTGCACAACCTCTGCCAATATTATAGTACTTGGAGATATGAACATTCATGCCAACTCCCCGGCATGTCGTTTTGCATCCGAATTTCTCCAACTACTGCATTGTTGGGGCACACTCTGGATCTTGTCATCACTGACTGTAATAATTTCATGGCTTTTGTCAAATCAAAAATTGACTCAATCTGTTTAGTCCTTTCTGATCCCTCCACTGTAACTATCCAGTCGGCTTACTCACAGTTTGAGATCTCCCAGCCTTTTAAGTGCTTCCCAGAAATCTCACAGCAAGAGGTTCTCAACCTCTTGCTGTGAGATTTCATCAGAACATCAGAACAATGAAACCCTCCACCTGTGCCCTCGACCCCTTTCCTACAGCCCTATTGAAAACTAAGCTTCTCTTCCATCAGTCCCTTGATCACCGCTGTAATAAACCAATCCCTCCAGGCTGAATTGTTCCATCTGCCCTAAAAGCCGCTATAATCCGACCGCTCCTCAAAAAACTACTCTCGATACTGAAGTTTTTGCAAATTACAGGCCCACTTCCAAACTCCCATTCCTCTCCAAAGTACTGGAGAAAGTAGTTGCTGCCCACCTCCACGACCACCTCAAATACAACAACCTCTTTTAAACCCTTCCGTCTAGTTTCCGCTCCGCCCACAGCACAGAAACAGCTCTGCTTAGAGTCACAAATGACCTACGGATGGCAGCAGATGCTGGTTCATTTTCCCTCCTGATTCTCCTTGATTTGTCTGCTGCCTTCGACACAGTTGGCCGTGATATTAATAATAATAACAACACATTTAATTTATAACGCACTTTACATTTGGATCAAATCTCAAAGTGCTACAACGTAAAAGCCCATAAAAGCATCAATAAAAAATATAATAACTATATACCTGACCAAAAAGCAGCAATGTTAATTAAAAGTTATAGGTTCTGATAAAAAGCAGAGTTTTCGGTCCTTTTTTTAAATGTGTCAGTCATCTGTGGAGCCCTCAGATGGGAGGGAGGGCATTCCACAGATGAGGAGCAGCAGAACAGAAGGCCCGATCACCCATGGTACTGAGCTTAGTCCGGGGAAGGAGGAGGTGGTATGAGTGGGTAGAACGGAGGGATCGTGTTGAGGTCAGTGGGGTGAGTAGTTCTTTCAGGTAGGGGGGTGCGTTACCATGGATGCACTGGTGAGTGAGGAGAGAGATCTTATAATCAATCCTGGTGGAGATGGGAAGCCAATGAAGGGAATGAAGAACGGGGGTAATATGTTCGTGTTTACGAACTATCATCAGGATCCTTGCATCACTGTTTTTTCTGCTATGGAATGCTCATCTTGTTCAAGTTTAGAGTAAACAAGCTGAAAAAAGGCAGGATTTCTAACGTAATAAAGGGAGTAAGTTCGCTCACTGTGGAAAAAACTAATGAAGAACGTCCCGAACATACAGCTGGTGAAAGGACAGATACAGTTACAGATGAGTGACCATATGAGGGAATATGCAAACAAACAATAATATCCTCCTTATCTCGTAATAACGAGATCCTTTATTCATAATTAAGGTATGAGGAATATCGTATTTACGAGATAAGGTGTTTGATATATATATATATATATATATATATATATATATACATATATATATATTTATTTTTTAATGTAATGCACTTCCGTATATTTAAATGCTTTTGTTTATTTCAGAATTAACGGATTTAAGTTAAAAAAAACACTCTTGTTATCACACAGTTGCAGGTAACTACCAGAGAGTTAGTTATTTTTGAGTGACAAGGATGGACAGGATTATAAACGAGCACCGCAGAGGGACAGCCCAGTTTAGATGTACTGGAGACAAAGCAGGAGAGGCCAGACTGAGATGGTTTGGACATGTGAAAAGGAGTGAATATGGATATATTAGTAGAAGGATGCTGGACATGGAGATTTCAGGCAGGAGAATAAGTAGAAGACCAAGGAGGAGGTTTCTGAATGTGGTTTAACATGACATGCAGTTGGTTTCTGTGACGGAGGAGGATGCAGAGGACAGGAGAAGACTGAAACTAGATTTATTAGCCTGCTCCTTTAAACATGGCGTCAGACAAATCATTCAGATTTTCTTAAGGTAAAATTTGAAGAAAAGATTGTTTCTTCCCAGATTGTGTCTTCCCTCAGTCACAGCATGAAAGTTGTTTTTTCTTTTTCACTGACGCTTTAAGAGCTCATGTTATATCCCATATTGACATCAAACACCATAGAATAAACAATGATAGAAAGAGAAACATAACAAAAAAAACATTTCTCACAGATTTAACTACAGAAAATATAGAAATTACAATAAACTAAAAAATAATTAAAATATAGTAAATAGACTTCAACTGCTTGTGAACAAAGACGGTTTGAAATCATGATATTATTTGATGTAGGGGTGCTTGATTATGCCCAAAAACCATGATTTTAAACAATGAAAAATTGTTAAAATACAGGGGCACCACCCAGTAGCTGGGAAATATACATTTTAACATCAGTCCAATTATTCAATCTATCAAATTAGTCCTTCAAGCATCTGAAAGTCATAAATTCTCTACGACGTTGTTTTACTTTTCTCTTCAAATAAGCAACAGTCAGTACAACTTCTTGGTATAAATATGATTTATTTACATAACTACACACTCATCACATAAATTTGAATAAATTGTAAATTGTGATTGTATGAATAAATGGTATTGCAGGAAATACAAACCGGTCAAGCGCATATATATGTGCATTTACATATTCATAACTTCTCTCACAATTCATGTCTATCATGGTAACTAATATTTCCACGCACTCCTATGTGATAAATAAAGAAAAAGATTATTATTATTATTATTATTATTATTATTACTGACGTAACCCTTCTTTTTTTCTTCTGGTCAAATTTTACCCATTTTCAAAGTATTACATCAAAAACATGATTATTTTTCATACCATTACTATAACATAAAATGCATGGTGATAAAAGATGCTCTTTGCAGTTGAAATTAATGATCGGTACTTTTATTGAAATATTGATGTTTTATTCATTCTATCGCATCTATATGGTATTGGTTGTAATAATTCCAGAAGTTACTATAATTACTACTAAATGTAATCATACTTTATCATAGCTTGTATCATTATTGTTGCTGTACATGTCTGCGTCCCTCCCTCCCACTCAATCTCTTTCTGTCTTTCTCTCTCACGGCAGCGCTCAAACCACCCGGAGTTGCTCGAGATATCAGACTGTTAAAAGGCAGATTTTTCTCTCAACTCTCTAAATTCTATTGATTGCGTGAGAAGGGGTTGGGTCTCTGTAAATAAGGAATACACACAAGGCCTGTACTTTTTGGAAAGGGTCTTTAAATAGCATTTGCTGGGATATGGTAATATATAAATAAAATTCACATGACTATTTGGACCCAAACGACAACGGATATCATATTATCCTGCCATTAAAAAAAACTTTTAATTAAGTCAAAACAGTTTCCAGGAGTAAACTTTGACATGTTTCAGTATATGATAATCCATCAACATAGGTTCTTCCAATCTTAACTATAGTCAAATAATTCATAATGTCTGATTTTATCTTTCTTTTTCTAAATTGTAAGTAAATTAAATACACTGAACAGGAATTCCAAACAGGCGAAGTTAAACTTGTGGTAATTAATGTGATTGGATTTCACTAAAATGTTATTTATTTGAATTATTATAATGATGATAATGATAGAAATATACTTAATTTGTAAAGCACTTCTCAAAGCAAAGTTACAACGTACTTTACATGATAAAAATATGGAATTAAAAGACTTCAACAATTGGGACATACATTATTCTTTGTTTTATGAAAAGCTAAACCCGGTCAATTTTGACCTTGGAGGACAATAATCTCATAATCAACAGGAGGCAAATACTAAATCATTTTTCCTCATTGTTTGTGTTTCAGATGTCCTGTAGCTGTTGGCGATTAAAGAAAAAATTTCTTTTGAGCAGCTGGAGTAGAGCCCCAGTATGGACAGACAGCCCCCATGGATTAAAGAGGAAGAGGAGGAACTCTTTCCAAGTAAGTTCATACATGCGTCCTGTCGTTGTGAAAATGAAGACGATAGACAATCTCAGCCATCACAGCTTCATTATAATCATGATGGGGAAGTGCCTCAAGTGTTGGAGTTTTTTTATATTACTAATGATGAAGGGAAATCTCAGTCTGTGAACTCTGGACCAATAAGGAAGCTCATGTTGGTAGTAATAAAGAGAAATGTCAGTCATCACATCTTCATTAAAGTCAACCAACCAATATTTGATAACAAATGTTGGAAAAGAATGTGAAGGACCAGCTCCAGCCTCAATCTCAGATTCAAATAGTAATTTACAAATTGGAGGAGGATAATACCGGAGGAAAACCTTTAAGCTGTAGAGTTTTTAAGAAACACTTTCGCTATAAAGTTTTCCAAGAGACATATAAATGGTAAAATCAAAAGTAACAATAGTTAAAGCCTTTTATTGCTCCCATTGTGGTAAAATATAATGCTGAAAGGAACTTTTGGCAATACACATGAGGTCCCATACTGGAGAGAAACCCTTCAGTTGTTCGATTTGTGGTAAAAGTTTAATTGATTGTATGCTGTATGCTCTTGCCTTTGACAATGATGTGCACTTTTATAGCTCAAGTGCACTTTTCATCTTAACACATCTTACATGGAGTTTCATAGACATTATGTTATTTAAACTATTTACATACGCCTATTGTTAGTTTAATTTAGTGTTTTGATTTCTTTCATCTTGTATATTCAGATTCTGTACCTGTATCTAATGTGATTGCACTGAGCTGTATGATTGCAATATTGCCCATAGCAAATTTCCCTTTCCGGGACTACAACGTTCATCTTATCTCAAGTATCATCTGCGGCACCATGTGAAGGGCAAAACTTGAGAAAAACCTTACATCTGTTCACTTTGTAATAGAGGGTTTTTGCTAACAGCGATTGGAAACCATACATCTGTAGCATTTACTGCAATAGTAAAGATTCATCACCGGGGGGGGGGGGGGGGGGGGGCGATACTGTTGAAAGGTGAAGTGTGTAATATTTAGCGGTGTTTAGTGGCAATGTTCCTGATTGCAAATTATTTTACATATCAGCTCATCTTTCACTATCACCTAGTAACCATAAATTGCATTTGGTTATTTAATCTGTTGAACTATAAGTCATAGCTTACATGTTAGAAAATTAATACTATTATTTTCTCAGTATTGTGGTGGTATTCTGTGGGTAATTATGTCCCTAACTGGTGGGATAAAGTTATTAAGTACCGTAAAAAAAAACAAGAACATGAAACTCCATTGTCAACAAACGTGAGCAGGGGACCGTAAGCTCACAGCCCAAACTGCCAGCCTTCTTTTCATTCTGCAGCTGTCAGTCACCTGACAAGTTGAATTGGGGGTTAATAGACTGCACAGACCCCACCGTTTACCTCTAAACGGTGTCATTAGTCATGTCTTGACGTTGGGTTAGATGGCAAGTTTTGAAGCTTTCTTTCTTTTTCGTGTGTTAAATACGAAGCTTGACCCTCCATTTTCACAACACAAGGTATTTATCCGGACAACTTTAAAGAAAGAAAATGCCTTTTATAGAGCCAGTGCTTGATTAGTCCATTCAGGATACTGTAACATGGCCTTGCAACATGCTGGCCTCTATGGAGGAGAAGCTCCCCATAGCAATATAAAGGGCTTTTTCAAAACTAACAATAAAAAATAGTTTTATTTTTAACTGATCTGATCATCTGACTAAACTTGACACGCATACGCCTAATTTCCTGCTTCTGTGAAGATGGAAGAATAAATATTTTCTTGAATCAGATGTAACTCATGATCAACCAGTTAATTATCAAGAATTTAATCCGGTTGAACTTGAATTGAATGAATAAAAATATTCTATCAGTCAGTAAATTCTGTAACTCATAGTCAGTACTTAAATCCCAGGAATCATAGGGGATCTCTTAACGAGTAAAACATCAGGTTTTACTCGTAATACCTGTACCTAAAAGGTAGAGGTTTCTAGAGTACCTAAAAGGTAGAAAACCTTTTAGGTAATCTAGAAGCAATTGCTTGGCTGATAGGTGATAACATTGCAAAGTGTCATAATATTCTTTTTAAATCTATGCAATAGTATGTCTCAATACTAAAGTCTCCTTGCAAAAATACAGTTAATACATGTCAGGTTGGAGCTATTGATTACTATCCGTTGGACTGGTTGAATAGTTGGCTCTGATTGTTTATTAATTTAAATAAAGACAATATGAATCATCAATGTGAATCCTCTGTTCACACCGTTGAATAAATAAATCTTATTTCCGTATTACACATTGTTCTATGACTGAGTCTTTTATCTGAGGTTGAACTAATGGCAATATTTAGGCAACGTTACAGTAGGATGTAGGGTTTTTTGACTCCCCCACTTAATTTCATTGTTTTTTTATCATCAAATAACACTAATCCAAAAACATGAAATATAGGTGAATAGGCGACACTAAATTGCCCGTAGGAGTGAGTGTGAGTGTGAGTGGTTGTATGTCTCTATGTGACAGCCCTGCGATGAACTAGTGACTTGTCCAGGGTGTACCCCACCTCTCGCCCGATGTCAGCTGGGATAGGCTCCAGCCCCCATGACCCTGAACAGGATAAGCATTAGATAATGAATAAATGAATAACACCAATGCACGAATAGCTTTATGGCCGCCACCCAAAACTAGGAGATTTTAAGGGAGATGAATGGAGTTATGCAGACAGTGTGAGGTGTGGGAGTTTTTACCCTTCCAGTAAAATAGGTCAACCACCATGTAGCAGCTACAGAATTATTATGGTTCAGTGAAATAAAAAAAAGGCAGGATAGGAAATGTTTTATTTCAAATGGGCTAAGTGAGCTCTCTAAAGTTACCAGGTTGCAGTTAATGATGAATCAGTATTGACACAGGCATCCAAACACTGTCAAAACAAATACAGTGCAGCTATAATTCTGATACTTATTGTTTGTAGATAAAGTCAAAAAGCAAATGTATTTGCCGTCCAGTAATGTGTCTATTTCCCATTATCTCACAGGCATCCAGCAGTTGGTGGGTGAAGAAGAGGTTAAACCTGAGATGCAGGAATGGAGCCTCAATCTGATCCAAGGGGACCAACCAGATCCATCACACATCAAAGATGAACAGGAGGATGTCAGGAACATTGAGTTCACATTGATTCCTGTCATCTTGAAGAGTGAAGATGAAGAGAAGCCTCAGTGCTCAGAGCTTTATCAAATCAATCAGATGAAAACTGATACTGAGGGAGAAACATATCAACATTTAGAACCAAATTACAATGACAAGACTGAATATTCTGAACCTGAGACTGATGATAGTGAAGACTGGAAGGAGACCAGAGAACCTCAATCTGGTTTAAACACTCAGAAGAAAAACAAATTACATGGAAATGATTCAAAATCTGAAGCTGATGAGAAACCTTTCCACTGTTTGAAATGTGGTGAAAGATTTGCCCGCAACTTCAACCTGAAGAGACACTCAAGAACTCATACGGGAGAAAAACCGTTTGTTTGCTCAGTATGTGGTAAAAGTTACAAACAAGCAGGTCATCTTAAAAAACACATGTCACACCACACAGGGACTTAACGGAGTACATGAGATTTCGTACAGTAGAAAAATCTGACAGCTGTTCCATTTGTGAAAAAAGGTATTTCACATCGTAATTATTTCCAGTCACACATGAGAACCCACACAGGAGAGAAACCGTTCGGTTCCTCTGTTTGTGTGAAAAAAGAAAAGAAAAGGAGGAAGGCAGTTTAATAGACCTTGTAACCCACACGAGTAGGCAGGTTGGAACTCAAAATTTTTGGCAGAAGCCCCCTGTCTGTAAGAAGTACAACTACTGCCTCTATCAAGCATCTCGGAGCAGTTCGGGCACATTGCATCCATGTAGACTAGGTTCATGAAAACCATTCTAGAGGAATCGGCGAGGAGCTTTGGTCAGAAAGTCATTGCAATCTAGGAACCTGCATGTTCACATCTGTGGTGAAGGAAGCTGTAAAGCAGAAGGAGGCCAATTGTATCAGTGATTAGGACAATTCTCTCAAGAACATGAATAACTTGAGAGAACACCTTGCCAAACACTGAAAATATCTTTAAGCAGATGAGTTGATCATGTTGTGAGCTTGAAAGCTAAATCCTTTGCATTAGTTGCAGCAAGCATTTGTGTGTCTACTTCCAGCAATTCCCTATGATTACATTTTAAGTAAGCCTGTTAATGTCTCATGCTACTTAGTTTGCTAAAACAGCATGAGATCTTTGGTTTTTGTGGTTGTGAGTGGATTTTATAGATACTTGGAACTACTTAGAAGTATCTGTACCCATGAAAGAACGGAATTTGTTACCCAACTTATTACAATAGGGTAATTGAGATCAAGACAACTACTATAATATTTATATTACCGTGTGTGAATTTAAATAATGTGTTTGCTCAAGGCAGAACCCTTGCTCCTATATTTCTCCTCACCATTCTCTCTTAAAATAACAATGAGAAAGGAAGGGTTGTGGTTTTTACACCTTTGAGCTGTCAGTAAGGGTAGTGAAAGCCTAGACTCAATGTGAGTCAATACGTGGGTTTACATGAACATGTTTCTTCTTTCCGAATGAAATCATTCCGAAAAAGTATTCCTGTTCAACTGTTTACATGAGCAGGGATCTAATCTGAAACGGTGTTTACTTGCGCTGAAAACATGGATCGAAAAATCTGTCAACTGCTGTGTGATGAGAGCTGAAGCGACCAATAGATGAAAAGTTTTATCACACTGTGTGTTAAGGGTAGTTTTTTCTCTTACTGCGATGCTTTTAATGAAGAAGAAGCTTGTTAATAACCCAGGTTTACTCCTATAGTCTACTGGAGACACAAGGGAGGGAGGGGGAGAGGAATCAAAGCCTCAAGTGGTTTTACTCTGACTAACGTTGCATTCACATGCAGCGGTTTCCTTTCTGAGTGTTTTTCTGAAAGTACTTAGACTACCCCCTTGCAAAGTAATGAAATCTCAATCGTAAAATGCTACCTCTTTTGGAAGGGGTGTTTGCATGAAGCATTTTAGTTCTGATTAGGCTTCTTTTCCAAATCTCTTTTTAAGTAGGCTGTCCATGTAAACCCACCTACTGAGGTGGCTGGATAGGGTGAGGCTTCACATCCTCTCTTATCATACACAACACAATATGAGTGTATTTATGATCCAGTTTTTATATGTCATGATTCATTGTAGAATCTAAACAATTTTAGATATGTCTGGCATTGTTTGCTATTAGCTGTACAAGTGAAGAGGAATAGTGATCTTTCTAATGTAGATGTAAAAAATTCATACGACATACATGTATTTGAGATGAGGTTGAATCAAATGAAGAATCAGTATAGGTAGGTGTCTACACAACATACGTTTTGGTATTTACTTATTGCAGATCAAGATACAAAGACATATTTTTGCCTTTCAGTAATGTGTCTGTATTTTCACATTGTCTACAGACATCCAACAGCTGTCAGTGAGAAATGAAAAGCTTCAAGCTGAGCTACAGGAGTGGAGCCTCATTCTGATCCAGGAGGACCCACCAGAGTCCCCACATAATAAAGAGAACGAGGAGGAAGTCTGGACAAGTCAGTTCACATTTACTCCTGTCACCATGAAGAATGAAGATGAAGAGAAACCTCAGGGCTCAGAGCTTTATCAAACTGAATTGATAAAAACAGATGCTGATGGAGAAGTAGGTCGACATTTACAACCTGCTTATGATAAAGCTAAAGATTCTGAACCTCCGACTGAAAGCAGTAAACAATGGAATGAGATCAAAGAAGTTCAAACAGATTTCAAGTTTTGGAAGAATGACACACTTTTCAGTGATTCAAAATGTGAAAAAGATGACAAACCTTTCTGCTGCTCCAAATGTTGTGAAATTTTTTTCTGCAGCTCTAACCTGAAGAGACCAATCCGGACTCTTACGGAAGAAAGACCTTTTGTTTACTCAGTTTGTGGTAAAAGTTGCAAACAAGCAGGAAATCTCACAGGTGAGAAGAGATTCAGCTGTACTGTTTGTCACAGAAGTTTCACTTTGCAATATCCGCTGAAAAAACAAACGTGTGGTGGCGACTCCTCACAGATTCACACATTCTGGACCGATCAGGACGGAGAGCACCCTCAAGAGCTGAAGGATGCTGATATCAACAAGATTTTTCCTATCTCTGTGAGGAGTGAAGACCTTAATGAAGAGAAACACCAGTCAGCGCTTTACTATACTGAACACATGACAGGCGGTGGAGGAGACAGGGGAGGACCAGAGAGGTCTAGAAACTCGGACCCAAAAATACTTTTACACCCTGATAGCGGCAAAAACACTGAAGACCCTTTTGAATCCTCAACCACGGAGCATCTGAGGGAAGCCAGATCACCTCAGCCATGTTTAAACCCTTTAAAAATGAAAGTCGGACATGACACTGAAAGGAACAGGATTTCTGAAAGTGGAGAGAAACCATTTAAGTGCTCAGTTTGTGGTTCAGCTCATTCCCGGAAAGACAACTTATTTCAGCACATGAGACTTCATACAGGAAAAAAACCTTACTGCTGCTCAATTTGCAGTAAGAGTTTTTCACGGAATAGAAATTTCCAATCCCACATGAGAACCCACACAGGAGAGAGACCATTCAGCTGCCCTGTGTGTGGGAAAAGATTTACTCAGAAGCATCATATGCGTTTTCATGTAAAAGGCCACACAGGAGAAAAACCACACAGTTGTTCACTTTGTAATAAAAGATATATACATCCTGGAGATTTAAAGAGACACATGAGAACGCACACAGGAGAACGTTTTAGCTGTTCACTTTGTGAGAAAAGTTTTGCTAAGCAAAGTTATATACAGGTACACATGAGAACCCACACAGGAGAGAGACCCTTCCGTTGCTCTGTTTGCGGTAAAACCTTTACACAGAATGGCTTACTGCAGACCCATCTAAAAAGACATACAGGAGAAAAGCCATACTGCTGTTCAATCTGCAAAAAACAATTTGTGCATAAGACACATCTACATAGACACACGAAAACCCACACTGGAGAGAAACCGTTCAGCTGCTACATTTGCAGTAAAAGATTTACCCAGAAGTATCATCTACGGTTCCATGTGAAAGCCCATGAAGGAGAAAAACTTCACAGCTGCACACATTGTAGTAAAAATTATTTACGGAAAGCACAATTACAAAGACACATGAAAAACCACTCCCTGGAGAAACCGTGTAGTAATCCTTTTAGTACTAGATTAGCCTGGCCTTATCAGTTCAATAGACCGACATGTGGTGATGAGTCATCACCAAATGGAGAGCATCATCAAGAACTTGAGGTTACTGATAAAGTCACATTGATCCCTGCCTCTGGGAAGAGTGATGATGAGGATGAAAAGAAACCTAACTCCTCAAAGTTTCATCAGACTGAACAAATAGGAACTGTTCAAAAGCACCATGTAGGACCAGAAGCAGGTCAGAATTTACAACCTGATACTAATGACAAAACTGAAAACTACGAAGATATGACCCATTACAGTGAAGCTTGGATGGATACCGAAGAGCCTCAGATAGGTGTAAACTCACAGAATAACAGATATTGTGCAAGTGATAAGAGATGTAAAACTGATGAGAAACCTTTTGGCTGCACTGAATGTGGTGCAAGATTTACCTGCAACTTCAACTTGAAGACACACTTGAGGACTCATACGGGAGAAAAACCATTTATTTGTTCAGTTTGTGGTAAAAGTTACAAACAAGCAGGTCATCTAAAAAAACACATGACACACCACACAGGGGAGAAGAGATTCAGCTGCAATGTTTGTGAGAAAATTTTTACATGGCAGTTTCAGTTAAAAATGCACAAGTGTGCTGGGGAATCCTCACAGCTTCATAAAATCTGGACCAATCAAAAGACAGAACACTTTCAAGAGCTGGAGGTTGGTTATAACACGATGTTTACTCCCATTCCTGTAAAGGGTGAAGATGATGAAGACAAACCTAACTCTTCACAGCTTCATCAAACTGAAGAGATGCAGAATGATGGAGAGGAGTTCGAAGGACCAGAACCAGGTGGGAACTCAGAATCAGACAGACATTTACAGCCTGATACTGACAAAAAGAGAGAAGGCTCTTCCGGATCAGTGATTGCCGATGATCAGAGGGAGACCAAACGGCCTCAGTCACGTTTAAATGCTCCAATAAATAATGTAAACAGTAATACTGAAAAGAAGATGAGCTCAGGACGTGGAGAAAAAACATTCAAGTGCTCAGTTTGCGGTTCAGGACATTCCCGGAGGGATAACTTGCTTCAGCACATGAGGCTTCATACAGGAGAAAAACCTTACAGCTGCTCAATTTGTAATAAAGGTTTTCGATGCAAAAGAGATACCCAGAGACACATGGAAATTCACACAAGGGACACATCTAAAGCAATTATTAAACCATATGATTGCTCAGAATGTGGTAAAGCATTTAGACGAAAGGAAAATCTGGTCGTACACATGAGAAGCCACACTGGAGAAAAACCGTACAGCTGCTCTGTTTGTAAGAAACACTTTAGATACAAAGGAAATGTTAAGACTCACATGAAAATTCACACAAGGGATAAATTCAGAGTTGAAGCAAAGCTTCATTCAGAGCTGGTTAAACGTTTTAACTGCTCTGAATGTGGTAGAAAATACTGCCGAAAGAATCAACTTGTTGTACATATGAGAACCCACTCAGGAGAGAAACCATTTAGTTGCTCTAGTTGTGGTAAAGGTTTTACACAGAAATATTCTCTGCAGATCCATTTGAGAGGCCACACCGGAGACAAACCTCACAGCTGCTCTCTTTGTAATATGAGATATTCACAAGATAGAGATTTAAAGAGACACATGAGAACCCACACAGGCGAGCGTTTCAGCTGTTCCATTTGTAAGAAAACTTTTTCAAGGAGATGTTATGTTCAAGTACACATGAGAAACCATACAGGAGAGAAACCGTTCCGATGCTCTGTCTGTGGTAAAGATTTTGCACAGAACTATCGTCTCCAGACCCATCTGAAAACGCACATAGGAGAAAAAACTTTCAGCTGCTCTGTTTGTGATAAAGGTTTTGTACAGAATATATATTTACGGAGACACATGAGAACCCACACAGGAGAGAAACCCTTCAATTGCTCTGTTTGCAGTAAAAGCTTCAGCTGGAAGCATCATCTGCGATTCCATTTCAGAAGCCACACAGGAGAAAAAAACGCTGAGATGTTAGCACTGAAATGAAAAGATTTCATGTAGTGTACATTAAAGGAGACACATGAGAACTCACACGATGGAGAATTGATACAGCAGCAACATTTTTGCAAAAATGTTGCCTGGCCACATCAGGTCAGGAGACACAGGAGGGGTAAGGATTAGACCCAAGAGAGAGGAACCTGATACGGTCACAATATCTCCTCCCTCTGTGATGACTGAAGATAATGATGGACAAAAACCTAAAACCCCACAGCTTCATCAAACTTTACAAGTGGATATTGTTGAAAAGAACCATGAATAACCAGAACCAACCAGGAACTGAGATCTACTGTTCAGTCGTATGTAACTTTGGAATTTTCTGCTTGGTGACACCCAATCCTTAGAGAACTGTAATTTAGTTGAAATGTATACAATTGTGTTTTGCATGTCCAGTAAATAACGACAAACATTGACAAGTAGCATTTGAGTCCCAGCTTATCAAGTTTGTAACTCTAGCAGAAATGTGAATTTATATTTATATCGAATGGTTTGAAACAAAAATTAATTAATTTCGTGTACTCTTTCATTATAACTAGGGTCGGCTACCAGACTTTCAAGTGTAACTCGTACATTTATGTTGGTACCCAAAATTACCGGTTGACATTAAGTACTCCATTGATTTTTTTTTCTGTCACTGCTTATCCTGTGCAGGGTTGTTTGACTTTGGGCATGGGGCAGTGTACGCTTTCAAAAACAAACACCAATGTACAGTCAGATGTACTTAAGAAACAGGACTGAAATTATGCTCACTGATACGTGGAAAGTGGGAAACATGCAAATGCCACAGAGATTTGAACCTTCAGCACTCTTGTTAGGTAGCATTATTAACCACTACTCCATCATGCTGCCCCATGTCAAACCATGGTCCCCAATATTCTGTACCTGAAGCAAAACTTGGAATATGAAGGCAGTTCATAAATGCACTTGGTATGAAACTACCATACCTCCATGGGCAAATGTCGACTGGTGATGTCTTTAGCCTTGTCAGATTTTTAGCTTTAATTGTTTATACGTCTACATAAAGCATGGTGCATCTTCAGCTTGAAATCTCTGTGGCCACAGTTGAATAAATAAACCCTATTTCCAGATTGAATTCTGTTACATGAGATAATCTGTTTATATATATATATATATATATATATATATATATGAAAATGTATACAGAATGTAGATAGACGGGTATTAATATATATTCTTAAAGTGTACCCCTACTGTCAAGACTTGTATGCTTTGAAACATATTTGGCAGTATCAACTGTATAAATGCCACATTAAATTTACTCTACATCTCGTAGTTTGTACAAATTTCGAAAAAATAATTAAACTCGTTTAAATTTGCTGTTGCATTGCTGTTAAAGTTGCAATGCATTCTGGGTAGTGTCTTCAAATGGTTGCACTGGTCGGCTTCTGAACCGCTTGTCCTACTTCAACAGTTAAAATTCTCATCTGAGCAGCCTTTTTAACTTGAACCTGAGCACGACAAAAAAAAGTCCACCTTGGAAAACTTTACTCAAGCTGAGCAAACACAAGAAGACGGTGAGAGATGTGAAACGAGAGTGAGAGATGTGAAGCGAGAATTCTGAAGGCCCCGAGATTCCTCAGGGCCTTCAGAACAGAAGGCCCTGAGGAATTGTGTTGCTATGGCAACCATGAAGGAGCATGTTTGTTGTAAAGAGCTCCACTTTTGTTGTTGAGGATTTATAAAGTAATAACAGTATTTTATGTGTTCTTAAACACCGTGTATCAATATGAAAAAACATTTATGGTATAATGATGCCTTAATGTCTTTATGGTAGGGGTTCCCTTTTAATTCCAGGTATTAAAAGTTGTAACATTACTGAAGTAAAGTCGCAATATGATGATGGTTTTCTTGTAAAATAATCTGGTAATAAATATTACCAGGAAAAAATGGATTTTTTTTTTAACCTGGTGAACACCAATCAAGCTGCATGGTACTGGGCTGTGAGCACAGGTCCCACTAGAGGATGTTGGACCCTCATGGAGTCTGACAGTTTGGTCAGAAACATGCACACCAGTAGCCTTCTGGAGTTCAATTTGTAGGGATTTGACGGTGGTCCTCCTGTTCCTCCTCAAACAAAACAGATACCAGTCCTGCTGCTACGTTGTTCACCACCAACGGTCCTCTGTAACGTACGGAGACCACCTGGTGTCAGTGGAGAAAAATAAATAAATTCATCTGTAAGGCCTTGCGCAGAGTTTGCATGTGCGCACAGATTTTAAATATCATCCACATAAAACATGATAACAGAAGGCAGTTGCACTCACCAGTGCTAATTAACTTACTTGCCTTCCTAAATACATGCACGGAATTGCACAAAGGCTTTATCTTATAGTCGGCTTTTATTATGACCTTCTATTGTTTAAAACAAATCTCTCTAAATACATAATCACTCACTTCACAATAAAATTGCATTTATTACTTTTATGTAAGCTATACACGCAATTTTATTATGATGTGACCAGGGACAGGTGACAATATTCTACAATGCATGCAATCCTTGCACTGAGCAGATTCACAAATTAATGTTTGTTTCTCAACTTACACTCCGTAAATAACGGGACTTCTCCCCTCCCCCCTGAGACTGTTTTAGGGACACAGGATGCCTTCTTGCTATGCATTTAAGGAGATGCTATCCTGAAAGAGCTGGATTACCTCTGCAACCTGAATAGATTGAAGGTCATGCTGCCTGTGGGACACTAGCAAATTGCAAAGAATTACAGAAAATTAACATTTTGGGGGATTGTCATGCTGTTGTTTCTTCTGCCCATCTGTCAGTTTCATTTAAACTAAAGCACGTTGATTGAGATTTTTACAACAATTTCTTTGACTGATTTGCTAATTCTTTAAGTCTTTAATAAACTCATTTATTTAAGTAAGATACCTGAGACTCATCGAGTTAATATCTGTTTCTCCAATGATAAGAATATTTTTTCTTACATCACAGGTGAGACCGATTCCAAATCCCTAACATATATATATATATAATATATATATATAATATATATATAATACATATGTATATATATTTAAATAATAAGATGAGATAATATATATATATATTATTATATATATATATATATATAATAATATATTTATATTATATATATATATATATATAATATATATATATATTTATATAAGACTTTGATCTAGACCTGCTTTTCTGGAAAGCACCTTGAGACAACTGTTTTTGTGAGTTGGCGCTTTATAAATATAGATTGATTGATTAATTGATAATATATATGTATTATATATATATATACATACATATATACACAAACATATATATACACATAAATATATACATACATACATACATATACATACATATATATCCACATACATACATACATATATATATATACATACATATGCATACATATATATACATATATACATACATATATACATTGCAGTGTAACAACAAGTACACTAACTGTGCAGTGCTTACTTTTCCACTGGCCATCCATTGACAAAACGTGAAAACATTCAGATGTTGAAAATTTATGGATTCATAATGAGCTCTATATGCTATGCATCAAAACAACTAATGCATGACAATGGACCAAACATCATCATAATATTTAAGACACATTAAAAAGATGAAGTGAATAAGATATTTTTCTGAAAAGAAAGAAAAAGCAACCTTTGAATTTTTAATAATTAAGTCTTTATCCAGTAAAAAAAAAAGGTAAAGAAAGGTAATGTACAAATATATTGATAATGAATCCAATTACAAACTTTGAAATAAAAGAAATGCAGGTTGCATAAGAATTCATAATGACATTTAAAGAGTCCCTCAGTAACCTTTCATTTGGGAATTATAATCAACTAGTATAATCAATGACCCAAAAACAAAAAAAAAGTTTGTTGATTGCATCAGGGCTTCCCCATGTGAAGTGATAAGTTTTCAGATATTTCTCTGGCGCAGCTATATGATTTCTCCTTCATGTCGGGACTTTCCAGCACACTGATGATATTTCAGTTCCGTGTACCACGCAAAGCTTTGGTCACATGAGCTGCAGCTGTATTGTTTTTCCACAGTGTGGATGCCCATGTGTGATTGCATACTTGCCTTGTGTGCATACTTTTTCCCACACACGGGGCAAGGGAAGGGTTTTTCTCCAGTATGTGTCCTCATGTGTATCTTCAAAAGTGACTTGTAGAGACATTCATGACCACAGACAGAACAGGAGTACGGGGTTTTTTGCCTTGCGTGAAATTTCAAGTGGTTCTTCAAATGGTGAATTTGGAGAAACCTCTTTCCACACTCGGAGCAGTTGTGTGGCTTCTTGCAAATTTCCTGTGGTATCCTATCGTCTTTCCACATATTGCTGTTCGTGCTATCGTCACTCTCAGGTTCCAGAGACTCTGACGTCTTTTCGTCAGAACATCCTGACACTTTGGAGCCAGAATCATATACCATAAGATTCTCAGTTATCTCCTCCTCTTTCAAAGAGTTTAAATGCGTAAGTCGTTCTCTGGTCTCCTTCCAGAAGTCGCTATCAACACTGTCATCACTGCCAGGTGGTACATCTGGATATGGGCTCCTGGCTAGTTCTGGTGCTCCACAATTCTCTTTAACAAATTTGATCTGTTCACGTTGTTTCTGATGGAGCTGTAAGGAGTGAAGTTTTGTTTCATCATCTTCAGTCTTCACATCGACAGAAGTGAATTTGACGTCCTGTAGCCATTTAAGGTGCTCTCCATAATCTCGACTAACCCACATTTCTTCATGTTCCTCTACAAGATGTGGGAGTTGTGGATCCTCCTGTGCCACATCCTTCTGCACCCCTAAATGAAATGTCGTGCATTGATCAAGACCTTCTTTTAAGCCATCCGCGCTCACTGAGCCATCAAAGACTTTCTCTTCTGAATGACCTCTTATATTGCTAGATGAATCAAAAGTTAAACATGTTTCCTGATTTTTCATGGGGTTTAAGTCTGACTGGAGCTCGCTGGTCCCTTTCAAAACATCATCCCCGACTTTCGTTTTGGATTCAGGAGAGTTTGGTTTTAAACATCCATCTGGATCCAACCTTCTTGCCACTTCAGCTAAGTTGGGGGCCTTTCTATTTCCCTCAGCTCGACTTTCAAGACCAGAACATTCGTGAAAGTTGAGCTGATAAACCTGATTAAATCCTCTGTCACAGATGTCACACTTGTAAAGTTTTTCTTTGTCGTGTACTTCCATGTGTTTTGTCAGATATCTTCTCCATGCAAATTCTTTGTCACAAATCGGGCAACTAAATTGTGTTTGCCTTGTGTGGATTCTCATGTGCTTTATTAAAGACTCACTGTCGATAAAACCCATGTTACAAACTGAACAGTGGAGGGGCTTTCCCCCCGTGTGGCATGTCATGTGAATGCTTAAACCTTCCCGCCGGGCAAATGCTTTGCCACAAACTGAGCAGCTAAATGGTTTCTCTCCAGCATGAGTACTCATGTGGACCTGCAGGTGGTGCTTTCTTCTAAACACTTTATCACAGTTGGAACAGCTGAATTGCTCAGCATTTTGGCTGTGATGTAACTGTGAGGACTCGTCTGTGCATTTGTGGCTCATGAGCTCAGACTTTGAGGAGAAAGTTTTCTCACAAACAACACAACTGGGTAGTTTCTCTCCAAGATGAACAGATAGGTGTCTCGTCAGATAGCCTCCTGTTGCAAATGGTTTCTCGCAAAATAAGCAAATAAATGGTGTTGATCCTGTATAATATTTCTTGTGTGTCTGCAGAGTGTGTTCAGAACTGCTATATGGTTTCCCTGTATTAAATGCTGTGTCACCTAACCCTTCAATATTCAGGTTGCGCTGCCTTTTCTGCTGGCAAAAATCTATGTTGATCTTATCGTTCTTGGGTTGAGTTTTAGCATTATCTGCAGAGCAGCCAATTATTTTTTTTCTCATATTATGGCCATTATTGACCTTTTTATTCCTGCGATAAGTGAGACCTGAATGATGTTGCCTAGTCTCTTTCCAAAACTCAAAATCTACACTCTTGTCCTTTTCACTTGATAATTTGGCCCCTTTATCTTGATTTAACCCTCTTAAAGACTTAAATGTCCATAATGGATCTGAGTCTCCAGAACTAAATCTTGTTTCCTGCGTAGACCCACCAAGACACTTGTGCCTTTTGATCTGAAATGGCCAAAAGAATCGTTTCCCGCATACACTGCAACTATACGGTTTCACCCCTGAGTGGATTGCCATGTGCTGCTTCATAATTCCTCTCTGTGAAAATCTTTTGCCACAGGTGGGGCAACTGTATGGTCTCTCTCCTGTATGGGTTCTCATGTGGATCTCTAAATGGGAACTGTACTGTCGGGTTGTACCACAAATCGTGCAAATATATAGTTTCTTGCCTTTGTGCATTCTTATGTGGGTTTTCAGAAGGTAATTGTTAGGAAATGTTACGTTGCATTCAGAGCAGGTCAGTGTTTTCTTGGTTTCGTCACTCTGGCCCCTGCCGAACTCATTGATGCACTTATGGATTTTAAGCTGCGATGGTACCTTGAATCGTTTCCCACAGTCCATGCAGCTGAACGGTTTCACCCCGGTGTGGGTGGTCATGTGGTATGACAGAGCTCCTCTGTGTCTGTATGTTTTACTACAAATAGAGCAGCTGAACGGTCTCTCTCCTGTGTGAATTTTCAAGTGGCATTGGAGACCTGCTCTCTGAGTGAAAGTTTTACCACATAAAGAGCAACTGAATGATTTTACTCCAGCATGAGTTCTTATGTGTAGATTCCTTTGTCTGCTATGTTTAAATGTTTTCCCACAGACGGAACAGGCAAAAGATTTCCTGTCAGGATCCCTCCAGTCTTTATCAAAGTCCACCGGTTCAGAAGAGTCCTCTGTCTTGTCGTCAGAATCAGATTGTCTATCTAGATCCGGATTCCTGGTTGGTTCAGGTCTCCAACAGTCCTCAGTATTCATCTGATGAGGCTGATGAAGATTTGACGACCGAGGGTTCTCTTCATAATCTTCAGTCTTCAAAGCAACAAGAGAGAACTCCTCATGCTCAGGGAGCTGCTCCCCCTCCTGGCTGGTCCCGAGTTCCTCCTTTTCCTCCTTAATGTGTAGCGGCCCCGGTGGGTTTTCCTGGTCCAGACAGGGGCTCCAGTCCTTCTCACTCACCAACTGCTGTTGGGAATCTGCAGGACACACTGAAAGAAAAATATGTATGTAAATGTGTATGTATATATCAAATATTTGGCTTTGAAAACAATTTTCTAAAATGCATCTAAATAGAGCGCATACCTCTGCCAACCCCAACCACCCACCATGTCTTTAAGACCCCTTTTACAACTGGTTTTAAGTGTGTTACTGGTTTAAGGGTGTTAAGATTCATCGCTGTTTACACCTGTGTCTATCATGCGTCTCCAAATGTGCCCAGCTGACCACTTGTGTTCAGATTTTGTTGATGCCTACGTCGCTTCCCCTACAAGGTCAAAGGGCATCACGCATAGTTATCAGCCTCGTTGGTGAAGCTCCAGATTTGTTAAGCTATCTAGCACAGGCTACGTAACAACTTGAAGATGTTTCAAGAGTTGATATACTTGTACAGACTATTCAAATTGTTGGGACTGACAGGACAAAGTACTTTGCAACTTGCGAAAGAGCGCAGGACAAGACCAAAATAAATTATTTCAACCATTCACATGCTTCCACCAAAACAACCACTGCGTCCAGCATGTGGTGATGACCTACTCTCCTGTTAAATTCTTGTTGGAGTAAGGACACATTAAAGTTTACTCTACAAATGAAATGTGGTCAAATGCGTCCCACACCACCTCGGCAAGTGTTTGATTGATCGGATCACAATGCATCTTGGTGGTCGTTTCCGATGTATTTTGCAATATGTCTCGCTGTCCACTTGGGATCCGATTGCTCAAAACATATTTTAAGTTTAATCTGGGTCAATGTTATTTCAGTAGTTTTTGAATAAGGAGGGAAATGTTAAAGCAAATTCTAAAAAAAATAATAATAATTCCTGACACATACTGCATGAAGGTTTTGTAAAAAAGTGTCAAGGCATGTCTATCAACTTAAGTTGTGTTTTTGAGTAGAAACACAAAGCTATTTATGACAGCTTCACTCAAATTGGTCAATTAGCACAATCAGGAGCTAGCTGAGGCAAACAGACAGAGTATGGAACGTCATCTAAAGTCAGCTTCAGCTTCTTGCATTGCTAGCAGGGTAGTAAACATGTTTTTAGTAGCAGGAGGACAAACAAACCTGCTCTTTGCATTTTTACATCAGGCTTTAAAACCACATCCAGCAGCTTTTGTTGCCGATGGATCTCATTCTCATACTCCAATATCATCTTCTCAAAAAGTTCCATTAGATCTTCTCTGGCCTCCGTTAGCAGGCACCACTTGAATGAGATCTTGAGATCCTGAATTCTAGACATGTTGGTTTTATCAATCTCCTTTTGGAGGTGATGTCCCTCCTGACTGGTCCAGAGTTCCTCCTGTTCCTCCGTAATGTGTGGGGGCTCTGGCAGATCCACATGGACGAGAGTAGGGTTTGTGTCTTGCAACTCAGTTTTAACTTCTTCTTTAGTGTTTAACAGCTGCTGTAGGTCTGAAATAAATAAAGGCACAGAATGAAAATCAGTGGTTTAAGTTTGAAATTTTAATTATATAAGCTAAGAAAAACATGAAATTCCTTTAGTTTCGTTATTTTCCGCTTATCCGGGTCGTGTGGGCAGCAGGGAAACCCAGACTTCCCTTTCCCCAGCCACATGCACCAACTCCTCTGGGAGGATTCCGAGACGTTCCAAAGCCAGCCGGGAGATTTAATCCCTCCGGTGTGTCCTTGGTGTGCTCCGGGGTCTCCTCCCAAATGGACATGCCTGAAACACCTTCCCAGGGAGGCGTCCGGGGGGCATCCTAACCAGATGCCTGAGCAACCTCAACGGACTCGTCTCGATGCGGAAGAGCAGCGGCTCTACTTTGAGCCTCTCCTGGATGTCTGTGCTCCTCACCTTATATCTAAGGCTGAGCCCAGCCACCCTGCGGAAAAAACTCATTTCAGCTGCTTGTATCCACAATCTCATTCTTTCGGTCATTACCCACAGTTCATGACCATAGGTGAGGGTCAGAACGTAGATGGACCGGTAAATTGAGATCTTTGCCTTTCGGATCGTTATAGCGTCCACGTCACTGCATATGCCGCATACATCTGTCCATCTCCCGCTCCCTTTTCCCCTCACTTTTGAACAAGACCCCGAGATACTTGAACTCCCCCCTTCCGGGCAAAAACTCCGACCCGACCCGGACTGAGCACTCTACCTTATTCCGTCTGAGAACCATGGCCTCAGACTTAGAGGTGCTGATTCTCATCTGGGCCGCTTCACACTCGGCTGCAAACCGTCCCAGTGCGAGCTGGAGGTTAGTGTTCGACTGTACCAATAGGAACACATCATCCGCAAAAAGCAGAGACGGGATCCTAAGGCCGCTGAACCAGACATCCTCCGCCACTTGATAGCACCTAGAAATTTAGTCAATAAAAATTAAGAACAGAATCGGTGACAAAGGGCACTCCTGACGGAGTCCAACTGGAAACTGTTACTGACGGCAATGCGAACCAGACTCTTACTGCGACAGTACAGAGATTTGACGGCCCGTAGCAGTGAGCCATCCACTCCATACTCTTGGAGCAACCCCCAAAGGATGCCCTGAGGGACACGGCCGTAAGCCTTCTCCAGATCCATAAAGCACATGTGGACTGGTTGGGCGAACTACCATGCCCCTTCCAGCTCCCTCGAGAGGGTATAGATCTGGTCCAGCGTTCCACGACCAGGACGAAAACTGCATTCTTCCTCCTAAATCCGAGGTTTGACTAACGACCGGACTCTCCTCTCCAGTACCCTGGCGTACACCTTCCAAGGCAGGCAGAGGAGTAGGATCCCCCGATAGTTGGGACACATCCCCTGGTCCCTCTTCTTGAAAAGGGGAATCACCACCCCAGTCTGCCACTCCGGAGGTACTAGCCTCGATGTCCACGCAATGATGCAGAGGCGTGCTAGCCATGACAACCCTACAATATCCAGAGCTTAAAGATACTCAGGGCGGATCTCATCCAACCCCGGGGCGTTGCCACTGCGGAGTTGTTTAATAGCCGCAGCGACCTCAGCCACAGTGATGAGCGGACCCACCTCCAAGTCATCCAGCTCTGGTACCCCCTGGGAATACGTGTTAGTGGAATTGGGGAAATCCTCAAAGTGTTTCTTCCACCGCCCAATAACTTTCTCAGTGGAGGTCAGCAGGTCCCCATCCAGCCCGTACACAGAGTGGACGAAGGACCGCTTTCCCCCCTGAGACGCCGGACTGTTTGCCAGAATTTCTTCGGGGCTGACCGAAAGTCTTCTTCCACGGTCTCACCGAACTTAAAAAAACATCAGATGATCACAAATATTCCCTTAAATCACCCCTACAACTGGTCTGGATATGCTTTAGTCCTATTGTATTATATGTTGCTCAGTTTCTGAGAAGACTCCAATAATTGTGATGCACTGATAAATAAAAGCTTGAAATCACACAGAGATGCATTAACTCCCTGCATCATTCGCAGAGTAATAAGCGTGATTTCAGCAGGAGGACAAACAAACCTGTTCTTTGCAGCGTTATTTCAGGCCTTAAAACCACATCCATAAGCTTTTGTTGGCGACGGAGCTCCTTCTCGTACATCAATATCATCATCTCAAAATGTTCCATCAGCTCTTCTCTGGCCGCCGTTAGCAGACATAGTTTGAATGAATCTTTGAGATCCTGAACTTTACACGTGTGGGTGTTATCAGCCTCCTCTTGGAGGTGCTCCCCATCCTGACTGGTCCAGAGCTCCTCCTGTTCCTTCTTAATATCTGGAGGCTCTGAATGACCCTCTTGTTCCAGACTGGGGCTCCAGCTCTGCTGCTCAGATTTAATCTCATCTTTAGTCTCCAACAGCTGCTGGACATCTGAAATATACAAACACACAATAATGATTTCTCCCCGTTTGCAGTGCTTGACAGCTTGAAATCTGGTATACATGTTAAATGGACTGCACTTATCTAAAAATGTTCTCATCTGTTTACCTCTCAAAGCACTTTACAGCATGAGTCAAAATTCCCACAAATGTATACACTGATGGTAGATGCTACTGCACAAGGCGCTTCCTAATAAAGCGAAAACCATTCATGCCATCTTTCACCTGCTCCCTCAATCAATCAATCAATCCTTATTTATATAGTGTCAATTCAGAACAACAATTGTCTAAAGCTGCAATGATATCAGCTATGCTAATCCAGTTTCTTTCGCTTCTCCAGGGTCGGGCCGCGACGGCAGCAGGGATCCCACCTACGGGTTCAGTATCCAGCTCAAAGACAGTCCAACATGTAGATTGTACTGGCCTGAGATCAAATTGCCGATCTTTGGATATTTGGACAATCGCTCTAACTCCTGAGCCCCAACCACAACATACGGATCTTTTTTACTTTCTGAATCTGTCTTAAAATAATCTAAAACCACTGGCAGTTTGGTTGATCAGGGTTAGGTCGTGGTTTCTGCTTGTCAGGTTTTAGAGTGTTTTATTTTGGGGGGGTTTGTGTTGTTACACCTTTGTGACAGAAGTCAAGGTAACAGCAACTGTGAATCGGACATCTGTTAAACGAGGTAGGACAGGGGTATGACGTTTTGACGTCATGATATGCTTGCAACCCACCAAAAGTAGATTAAACACAGCTAGTAGAAGTTAGCATTTAGTAACAGTTAGTAACTGGTAGCAATTAGTAGCTAACTAAAAGTAGAACCAATAAACCAAAATCATCCAAAAGGTAGCACAGTGAGTATTTTCAAGTCAAGGACGAAATAATATTCACAATTCAAATCTATATTTGGCTCACATCACAGTGACCTTACGCTTATTTGTTTCCGCACAAGGCCTTCATCAAAGCGTTTGCAGTACTGCGAAGGTTCACTTTGGTAATAAACAAACAGGATCAGAAAAAGCTAACAGCATGTGTGCTTGAAGATTTGAGATGTGCTACCTTATTAGTTTTTTGGAACAAGCTCACTGGATTTTGGTTTGAACATTCCGCTGAAAAAATATCTTCAGATTGAGGAGACAGCATGAGGTCCAGTATCTACTTTCTATATGTAATAATTAGATACAAATTTGACCCATAGCACTACATGATATTGATCTTTCTTAAATATCGTTTTATTATTATTTTGGAAACGAGTGCATGCATATGCTGGGATGGTATTTTTTGAAGATGGGTAATACGTTCCAAGAAGCACACCTGTAACCTTGAATCACTTAATTTAAATTTCCCTTGTCTATTTGTCGCAGAATGTTGGACATATTGGAAAAAGGGGGGAACTGAGTTGCAAGGCAAAGCTCTCAATGGACCAGTTGATCTACATTGCAACCCTCTTCCCGACTGAAAGAATGAGGTCAAGGATATAAGCAGATAAAATCAATTTCCTTTGTAAGGGTGATTGTCAAAACCTTAAGTAGAGCAGCTACGATTTGGATCAAAAGAAGACTGCTGCGGTAGATAGTTCAGTCATCTGATCAGCTTGCCTTGGAGGATCTTCTCGTCATTTTCATTTTTGAACACACGGAAGTCAAAATGCTGCCACACCTCCGACTTGAAACTGGTCTGTGCATCCTTCATTTCAAAATCACTTGCAACCGCCGCCATGTCTCTTGTTCTGTCTGAAACAATGACTTACTGGGACGTACAACGTAGTGACGTATGACTTCGAACATGTGAAATGATATGTAAAATGTGCCCTCGGCTCTTTAAAAAGGGCATAGCGATTAATTTTTCATCTCAACTGATTTGAATTAATACTAAATAATAATTATACATTTTATTTATAACGCACTTTACATTTGGGAATAAGCAGATAAAAGCATTAATAAAAAAATATGTATATATGTAATAATAATAATAATAATATAAAAAATATGACCGAAAGGCAGCAATGTTAATTAAAAGTAATAAGTTCTGCAGAAAAGGAAAGTTTAAAGACCTTTTTAAAAGTCTCAGTCCTCCGTGGAGCCCTCAGATGGTCAGGGAGGACATTCCACAGACAAGGGGCAGCAGAACAGGAGGCCTGATCACCCATGGTGTTGGGCTTAGTCTGGGGGAGGAGGCGGTTTGAGTGGGTAAAACGATGGGACTATGTTGAGGTCAGTGGGGTGAGTAGTTCTTATAGGTAGGGGGGTGCGTTACCATGGATGCACTGGTGAGTGAGGAAAGAGATCTTATAATCAATCCTGTTAGAGACGGGAAGCCAATGAAGGGAATGAAGAACGGGGGTGATGTGTTTGTGTTTACGAACTCTCATCAGGATCCTTGCAGTACTGTTTTGAACATACTGTAGTCTTTGAAGACTTTTATCGGGGATCCCGATGAGAAGTGTGTTACAGTAATCCAGTCTGGAGGAGACAAACTCGTGAACCAGCTTTTCAGCATCACTTAAGTTGACTGAAGAACGGAGTTTGGAAAAAAAGAAGGACATTGTCAAAATGTATGACAATTCCTTTTTTTTTGGACGGAAAATAAATTGGCATAGATTTGTATTAGTTTTTAACATACACCAATACATCCCTAATGATTACAGGATGAATGGATGACCCTGTCAATAGTTCACCAAGCGTCCTTCCTTAGATCAATTTGGTAGGTTCTAATCACTGCAAACCAGGAACTTCAAACAACACCTGTGGTTCTAGAGATGTTCTGACCCAGTCATTTATTCATCACAATTGTCGCTCACATCGTTACACTTGACTATTGTTCCAGCTTTAACAATATGAACCTCAGATTATAGTATTCACTGCTTGTCTAATATACCCCCCTATCTCCACCCCCCACACCACAAAAAAAAAAATTGTAGTGAGATGTCTGTGGAACTGGTATTACTTATGAGTTGGGAACAGTTAAAAGTTGAAGAACTGTTGCATCATACTTATTGTCATGAACTGATTTGACCAGAATAATCATGACAATCCAACAACCAATTGTTACCGGCTTTGTCACATTCTATTAAAACAATCAATCTACCTTCTGCGTGTGTGGAACAACCCTTGTGGTGGGACAGCCTCATTCTGAGTCGCTTCTTGGGCATCCTGCAAAAAAAGAAAACACAACCAAAATCAGATACTTGTACAGTAGGTCACTCTCGATATGTTCAGTTACTTAATATAAAAGTATTTAAAAAAACTATTTGTTCATCAACTTACCTCAATGGGACACTGATGTAAAGTATGGTACCAGGATTCAAATTATAGTAATCCAACACCTACACCGCCTTTCAGACAGAGAAAAAGTGTTTTGAATATTAAAACATCAAATCCATCTATCAGTACAAATACGAATAAAAAGTGGACTTGGGCCCATTTTAGTTTTTAATCTTATTTTGTCACATGGTCGTGTTTTTGTTTCAGTTGATTAAAAGTGTTTCCATTTCAGTCCTCCCTAAGACTTCAAGTTATTATTAACATTTCAGTTATCTTCAGTCAAAGCTACTGATGACTATACATATCTGCATGCTCACGAGGAGCTCTACTGATCATCTCCTCCACAAACCTGCACCTTCAAGTCACTGAACACACCTTAGACAGTAATGCATGCATATTAAAACTGTTTTTTTTCTTCCTTATTTGAGGTTTACACTGCTGTATTTGCACTATGTATGTACTCACTGCTATGACACCTTAATTTCACTATGGGAATAAATAAAGTAATCTTTTGGTCTATGTTCTCTTATTTCTCCTCATATTTTTTGTGATCGTGATCTGAAAAACAGAACAAAACCCCAAAACACTATGAAAATTACTCCTCACATTCAGGAGGCTGTATCATGCGAACAATTAATCATAACAAAAGATGGCAACTAACCCAATAGAAAAAATGGTGGAATATAATTTTTCCATTGCAAATCAGTGCAGTCTTTTTGGAGCATATGCAAAACTGCCTATAGACCGAGACAGACCTCCCACCTTTAAAGCAAAAACAGTGGTGCAGGTATTTCAAAATCAAACACTGTGTTAAGAGTCAAAGCTCTTGAGTAAGTCTCTGAAAATTATGAATAACCAGAAACTCATATTTGCCTTATTTGATAGATTTTTACTTGATTTGAGGTAAGTCCCTTTATATGTGTCTATTGCTTTCCCCCTGTTTTTTTAAGTTTACATATTTATTTGCTTCATTAATCTATTCTGATTATTTCTGGCTTTTGTGAACAGAAAATTTGATTTGGTTCATGTTCAACCTGAATTTGATTTTTGGTGTATAAAGAAATGATGTGCTCATTGTTTGTTTGTATATTGTGTTAAATAAAGGGGGAAAGAAATATTTTTGATCAAGTAATCAATTGCAGCATAAACCTTTTCTTTATTTATTCCATATAATATTTTCTACTCCAATTATAAACTATACAGAAGGAGTTACAGCAGCTGACATCCCAAAATAGTTATCCACAAATGAAAAAAAGCACATTTAAAAGGTTTCACGCACAAAACTAGAAACTCCAAGTCGTCCAGGGATTAAATTAAATGTATTATTATTATTATTATTAAATCTATTCTTTTAGCAGGAGCTAGCTGCGGTTTATAACATTATATGCGGGTTTGCTGAAGTTAACTCAGTATGAGCTCCCTGAAGTATTAGCAGAAGATCTCAACAGCAGACACATGACAAACCTGATCCGCGGAGCTTAAATAGAGACCTAAAAACCATATCCAGAAACTAGGGCCGGTTGTGCTCCGTCTTAGATAAGAATATTGTTGTGTCTCATCAGACGTCCACGAGCTGCAGAATAAATAAATTATCACGATCGTTAAAACTGAACATTTTCTAAAGCATCTAAAATTCAGAACATGAAAAGGAAACGTAAACATTGACAATCATTATTTACTATTATTATTTACTTAGACATATTTATACGTCCATACATGCTAGCTAGTTGTTCCGATTGACACATCCAACAAGAACCGGTAATAAAAATACTACTTCCGGTACAAAGCTCTCACTTTCACATTAGAAATTTAATAATACGTTTTCACATAATTGTCGTTTCCAAAATTAAACAAGCGCATACACAAACTATGACTTGTAAATTATGGATAAGCCTCTGAAATTAAAATCAAACACACAAAATTAAAAAAAAACATACATGGAACGGTTCTCAAAGTGAATTTTCTTTTTTCTGACCGGAAGTACTGTTTTCCCTGTTCTAAAAGACAATAGAGTACAGCTGGTTGGCTGATCTGTAGAAAAACTGCACAATAATCTTGTTTTAGACTTAATAGAGATGGACAAACACCAAAAGATGCTGGATAATGATTTGAAACTGGAGACGAAGCCGCGGGGAGAAGGTTTGTCACTTCCTGCTGCTGTTTGCTGCACTGCTAATCTGTTTGATGAACCATCCATCTGCAACCTGTTAGCAGCTATCAGCATCTAAATAAACAACAGGAAACGGGTGTTATCCTATAGATACTACATTTATTATTTCAATCAACCTTTTTATTTCATTAATTCTCTTGGATTTAAGCAGTAAGTGCTGTGATTTAAAAAAAATAAATAACAAAATGTATTTAAACAAAGAATAAATAATGGAAGTCATACTTTTGTATACAGCAAACATTGACCACAAAACAAATAAGGGAATTTATATTAAAAAAGATGTATACTTGGAAAGGAAAAATAATATAGGGGCCAAGACAACAAAGCACAAGGGGCATCTATCAAAACCGCAAGAAACGAGAAATATTCCCACAAATCTTGTTTGATATTTTAAGGGATTTCAGTGTTTTAAGGGTAATAGACCCCTTATTTCTCCAGTTGCATAGCATTTGATTTTCACTCATTAAATTTCTTATATTAATCACATCAGAAATATAAGAGTTTATACAATCCATGTGGAAAAAAATTTGTGAGATGGTTGGCTTTAGAGAGAACCAATCTTTAATAACTGACCGAAGACATTTGAACAAAGGGCAGGAAAATAACATGTTCCAATGTTTCTCTGACACATAACCTACGGAGAAAGGATATACTTCAGACTTGTTTGCACATCAAGTCAAATTGGAACCTTTTTTTTAAGAAATTCAGCAATTGGATAGACCTTATGAGTTATCTTAATAATAAGTATCCTTGACTATTGGGGAAACACGCCATTCAATTAATTTTGAATATGCTTTGACAATATAAGACAAGGTCTCACTGCCAGGAGTTTCTATGTAAGCTCCTCTGTTAGAGCGATGGGAAACTTTATATTTTAGAACAGCTGTGATGTATTTATTGTATCATTTAACATCACGTAGGATATAGCCCGTAACTCTTAGGTTTGGCTGTGCTGGTGTAACATTAGAATATATTATGATCTGGATTAGGTGGATAACGGAATTACTTTGCAGATCCTATTGTACTCTGGCTGTGAACATTTTAGAGTAAATTTTTCCAGGCCTTGTGGTCAAAAGGTTACAATTGCAATCCTGGAAAACAATAATTTTGATAGTAATTTATTTTTAATCTATATTTATTTGTGAAACTACAAAAAAAGAGAAAAAGTAGCAACAGAAATTTATTCATGAGTGGTATGGGAAAAAAGTTCATTGACTACTCATATAAATACTTCATGATGTACATACTGTAAATACAATCGCATATATAGCCCTATCTATTCTCTTTGGACCATCTGTATCTCACATTTGACATTGTTCATAGACTTTGTACGTTTAAAATATACATATATATTCATGTATAAGTACCTACATAGCATGATAAGCCAGAGAAATACTCTGTATGTGTTCCTTATTGGCCAATAAACTTTATACAACCCGAAATGAATGATGCAAAATATTTTCATAAACTCCAAAAAATTTCTTTATTAAATTGCCTGGTAGGAAAATGAATGAGGCGTTCTCTATTATGTAAAAACTGAAATACCAAAATAACTGTGGCGTTATAATTTTTTTTTTTCTAATTTCAAAAATGTCCTCCTTCCATTTTCCTCCACTTATCTTGGGTCAGGTCATGTTGGCAGCAGGTTAAGAAAGGTATTTTAGACGTCCGTCTCCTCAACAACACTCTACCATCATCCTGGGGGATCCTGAGGAGTTCCCAGGCCAGATGAGAAATATAGTCCCTCCAGCGACTTCTGATTCCACATCGGGGTCTCCTCCCATGTGGATGTGCCTCAAAGACCTCCAAAGGCTTTTTCAGCATTTTATACCCCCTTGTGGTTGTCCGATAGGGACAAAAGTAATGGAAGCCGAATGTCACCAAGCACAAACCTAAAAAATTTCAGCTTTCTATCTAATAATCAATATCATTATGAACAATATACAACAGGGTGAAAAATACATCTTTAAGTTGTCTTAAATGCCCAAGTTCACATAGAATGAAAGCAATTCAGTTTAAAAATGTTGACCAATTTTTATTCAGCTGCTGAAAGACCTTATCGAAATAACTTAACAGTAAAGTGAATCCTGTGGATTTAGATTGAACCAGAATCCATTGAGCATTGTCGTCGGTTAAATACAAGAAAAACAGTACTTCATTTGATATAATTCAGCGTTGGGTTTGAATATTGATAAATATCATTCATAAAAATAAATGGAAGAACTGCAAATCCTCATTAATTAAGCAGTTTCAAAAGCAAAATGAAAAATGATTTGTCATCGTTTATAAATGGTGATATTCTTACTTCTTGTCTGTAATCAGTGCAATAAAATGTTCTGTTTACTGCTATACATGGTGTTTTAGATGAATATAAGTAAATGTAAAATGTTGCTGTAGTAAATGTCTCAGCTATATATAATGATCAGCAGTAAAACTATAACCAATAATATGATCTTGTTATCTTGACACCTGATAGGGAATAAATTAGACAGCAAGTGAACATTTTGTCCTGAAGTTCAAGTGTTAGAAACTGGAAAAATTGACAGGGGAAAGGATCTGACATACTGTCCGACTGTCCTGTCATTCATGTGGATGTTACTTCAACATATACCACATATCTAAACATTGTTGCAGACCCAGTCCATCTCTTCATTGAAACTGTATTCCCTGATGGCAATTGTCTCTTTCAGCAGGATAATGGTTCCTGCCAAATTTCTCTGCACCTTGTGCTTCCCAAGATCTCAATCCAGTCCATATATATATTTAATCTGCATATGCATTTAGGCCGTTTTACCCAGCCTGTTTATGTTGGTACGCGATATCTACGCGTCCACAAGATGATGGTGAAGAGTCATTGTGTCGTAATCGTAACAGCAAAAATCGCAATGGAGATTGTACCAATTTACCTTGTAAATAAAAATAGGGGCAGCCACGTACTCAGCAGTGGTCTATTACTTTACAAATATGCAGTGATATTTCCTTTTTTTACCCAATTTCCGTTTACCTTCATCATGCCTGTGACATTTGTTGTGCCTTGCTTGAACTCTAACTATTATTTTTTTTTTTTTAATATTGTAATTATAAATTTTATCTTTGAAATGTTCCATGATGCGTACATTTGTCAAGGCAACTTTAGCCGGACATGTTTTTGAGCTCAATGTGCTAATTTATTACGTTTAAATGAAGAAATAATTTTCAGGTCATAGAGCATGGTGTTAAGAAAAGACATTGCATGTTAAACCCTATTTGGCATATTTTATAACAGCTTATAATATCACACATTTACGCTAATAGCTGTCTGTACTTCAGCTTTACTTTCAGATTAAAAAAAAGATTTTGTTGATGAAGAAGTGGACCAGGATGACCAACTAGAGCTTCCACACATTAAAGAGGAACAGGAAGAACTCTGGAACAGTCAGAAGGGAGAGCAGCTCCAAGAGTTTAAAGAGTCTACATCCACTTCTGTCACAGTGAAGGAGGAAGAGGATAATGAAGAGAAACCCCAGTTATATCAAACTGAACAGATGAAACCCGACAGAGAAGACTGTAGTGGACCAGAAACAAATATACATTTACAAACTGATACAAACGACAACAAAGAAGGCTCCTCTGAGACTGAAGTCAGTGATGGTGATTGGGACGAAACCAGTGAGCTTCACCCAACTTTAAACCATCACAACCAACACACTGATATCACTGTCAGAGAAATTAGCTGTGGCACTATAAAAAGGTTATTTATCTGCCCTGAGTGCGGGCAAAGATTTGGTCGCAAGCCCCATTTAAATGCACATATGAGAATTCACACAGGTGAGAAACCGTTTAGTTGCTCCTTTTGTGGAAAAAGATTCTCTCAGAAGGGGAACTCTATTAGTCAAATGAGACTTCATACTGGATAAAAACCATTCTGTTGCTCCATTTGCATGAAAAGCTTCAGATATAGTGGCCATGTTAGCAGTTACACGAGAATACACACGGGGAAGAAAACATCCAGTCACAATGTCAGGCAAGTGATCAGCAGTCACGCAGGATCAGATGTAGTCAGGAGCTCAGATTCAGTTATGGAACCAGTTACACGAGTTACATCTTCAAAACCTGACACCCACGTCAGCGATGACGGTTGGAAGGAGAGCAGTGATGAAGTTTCTGTAAGAGATATGGGATCAAATCCTGACAAAGAGACAGGGATCATCTAATTAGCCACATGAGAACCCACACAGGAGAGAAACCATTTAGTTGTACAGTTTTTCGGAAACGTTTCAGCTGCAGCAGAAACATTTTGGCGCACATGAGAATTCACACAGGTGAGAAACCGTTTGAATGCTCGTTTTGCAGCAAAAGTTTCAGTCAGAAGGGGACCCTGCAGTTGCACGAGAGGATACACGCAGGAGAGAGACCATATATCTGCCCTTATTACGACAAAAGATTTGCACACAAGCGACGGATGACTCTGCACATCTCAGTACACACAGAGGACAAACGCTTCAGCTGTGACGTATGTAGCAAAAGATTCACGTGGTACACGCAGCTCAAAGCACATAAGTGCATCAGGGGGTTGTCACAGCTCCGTCAAAACCAGACAGAGAAAAATGTTCCTCACAAAGAATCGTTCAGCTGCATAGAGTGTGGTAAAAGATTCACCTTTAAGGGCAATGTCAAGACACACACGAGAATTCACACAGGAGAGAAACCATTTAGTTGTTCGGTTTGTGGAAAAAGTTTTAAACAGAATGTGCATCTCACGGAGCATATGACAATTCACACGGGTGAAAAACCATATAAGTGCAACGCTTGTGGCAAAGGGTTCAATAAGGTATTACTTGTCAAAAACCATAAATGTTTTTAATGTTTGTGCAGACGTCGGGTGAATAAGATTTGATTTATTTAGCACCAAATCACAACCAGCTGTTTTACAGATAAAAACATTCCGCCATGAGCAGACACATTCATAAGCCAAAAGTAAGGGTCCAATTGGAATGACTAGCATTTCTTGCTGCGGGTAAAAAGCGATATATAACCATGGAATGGTGGAACGGTAGCAATATAAGTAGATGCAGCAACCCTAGAAATAAGATGAGTACAATTGAAGCTGTTATTAAAATCCTAATCTTAATAAGTTAGCCTAAAACAATTTTAAAACCACCAGGGGAGAAGATAGTTCTATGCATGCTTCTTTACAATATCCCTCAGTTGAATCAACTGTTGAAGCAACCTTTGGCCTACATTGGCCTGCTACCAAATATACTTCTGAACCATTTTGTGCTTGAACATGGTATTTGTTATGGACATGGATCTGTGACTAATGCAGAAGTCCAATAACAAAGAAAGTAATGCTCAAGTTCAAAATACACACTTCTCAAAAATATTTAAGGGAACACTTAATCATCACAAGGCAAGGGGGGTAGTATAAGTATAAGAAAAAAAACTGCTCTCATCAAATGACACACGTCCATCTTTTGACAAAACTGTTATCTGTTGGTCGCTTTTGCGCTCGTCACACAGCTGTTGACAGCTGATGTAACTTATCTGTCGGCACGTAAACACCATTTCCGATTAGATCAATGCTAATGTAAACCGTAAAACACAAATATTCTTTCTGCTGACTCTGTGTTCAGAGTCAGTTAAACCTCTATAAACCTCATATATCATTCTGTGAAGTTACGGAGCATAGGCAACTGTGAATCAATATAAATTTTGCTTTGTTGAAAATAAAATCGATAACAGGTAGACAGGAGAGGCAACAGCGAAACAAACCCCAAAAAGGGAATAATTATGCAGGTGGTGGCCACAGACCATTTCTCTCTCCTCATCTTCCTGCCAGATCCCAACAAAATGACGACAGCAGGAAACTGGTGTGCATGTTTCTTCCCAAACTGACAGAAATAGACTCCATAAGGGTGGCCTGAGGGCCTAACGTCCTCGTGTGATCTTTGCCCACAGCCAGCATTCTGATTGGCATCCAGCACACAACGCCAGAATTGGTAGGTTCCACCATTCGTGCCCCTTTCTCTTCACAGATGAGAGCGACTTCATACTGAGCAAACAGACCTCCACGTGTTAGACACCGGTACCATGACTACTGTTAGGTACCAGGATGAAAATCCTGTCATTGTCAGACCTTACACTCATGCAGCAGACTGGGTTCCTCCTGGTCCAGGACAATTCCCAGCCTTGTGTGCCCAAGTGTATAGGCAGGTCCTGTATGACAGTGGTATTGATGCCATTGACTGGCCATCATGTTCCAGACCTAAATCCAACTGAAAACCTCTGGGACATCAAGTTCAAGATAAACTTAATTGCCTTGGGCTCTTCACCCGCGCCACAGCCATAAAAAGACAACATACAAATCAATGACAACAAACAGCACAACAATGACCCTGATACAGTATCAATTTAACCATTTTTCAGGTACATTTTCTAACAATTAATAAAAAATACATTCATGAAATATTAAAAGATAAATAAAAAGCATCAAGTGATAAAAATACTAACAGAAATACCGATTCTGAAAAATAAATAACTCTGAGCCCCAGAAACATCAGTGCAAAAACCTAATAGGATGTCATCATCAGAAAGCATCATCCAGCACTTATTCAGGCTTATCTGCCACTATTCAAAAGCTTAAGTGATACAGGGATGAATTAACTTTTTAATCTGTTTAGTATGCAGCGAGGGACACTAAAACTGCCGGAAGGCAACAGCTCATACTCAGAACATTGAAGAATCACTGACAATCTTATTGGCGTGTCTTAGAGTAGCATGTTGATATAGATCTGCAGAGATATCTGTTCTTTAGCACCAATAATCTTCTCTTGAGAACTGTCTGATAGAAAATAATCCAAAATTTTTGATCAACACCATGAACTCTCAGACGACTTAAAAAATGAAACCCTTGTTGTAGACTGCTACTGAGACTATTTACGACTGTTCCATGTTAATGAGTTTTCAATAAAAAAAGAAAACAAAGGTGTTTGCTCAATGGGACCTGTACGTTGGTTTGGTTGTGGTCGATCACAGACCCGTGGTCAAACTCCATCTCCTCTGTCTTTTTGAAATTCAAAAAAAGATCATCATGAATCATTGCATCAGTCACCACCAAGAAACTCCCCAGTCCAAGAGCTCACAGATACCCCAATCCAGCTCTTGGAGGACCTCCCCAGGACACCAGGCTCCGTCTCGTCAGGAGCATTACCCTGATGTTGTCAGAAGTGCCTAAAGGCACTCTGAGGCCAAACTCACTACTGAGACATCTGAACAAAGGGTAGAAAAATTAGTTGTGAGGAAATTCACACCAGTTGGATCAGCCTGTAATTTCAGTTTTTCACTTTGATTTTGGGTGTGATTTAGAATCCAGTCCTCAATGGGTCCATGATTTTAGTTTCCATTCACCATTCTTACGTGCATTTAGTCGGTTTGTTCTATGATATGGATGGAATATAGACTTTTTGGAATATTTCATTTATTGAGATCTGATATGTGTTTTAAGTGTTCCCTTAATTTTTTTGAGCTGTGTATTTATATATAATATACATAAATCCCTGTGTCTGTGACTAAACAGGCTGGGCAGAAGCAAAATGCTTCTATATGATCAGCCTACCATTAAGTTTGTATGGACTACCCACCCACAAATAAAGTCCTTCAGGTTCTTAACCCCCAAAAAGAGCTTTGTAAATCTTTCTGCTGATTATCAATAGTGGATTTAACATTTTTAAGTTTGTGTTATTATCATTCCATAGTTTCACCCCAACAATACAAATTAAAATGGAGATCTGGGAGAATTCGGTCAAGGAGACTATAAACTCACCACAGCTAATCTCTCCCTCCTCTCCTAGCTGTCATGCACTCGCATGCTCCCATTTTTTCTCATCCATTATCAATTGGGCCTGTTTACTCCACTATCAGCTGCTCACTTTCAACCAATGGCTACCACCTTTCTCGTCACCTCAACCAATCAACGAGCTGCTCCCAGTTTTAAATATGGCTCTCTTCCCTCCTCAGCTATCTTGCTGTCAGTGTGCACATCCTCTTCCTCCCATCCTCCGCCTCACACAGTTCCTCAGATTCCTCATCCTTCCGGCTCCAGTCCCAAGAGACCACCACCAGTGTCAAAGCTGGGGGGGACTTTATATTCTTCTACCGCTCAGAACAGATCGCTCAGCACAATCAGGACCTCCCGACGAGCCTGAGCGGCAAAAACTTTATATTCATCATTTGGCACATTGTTGAAAAAACTATCTAACCTTCAATTTCCGATTGTTTAATAAACAACTTTTACCATTGATTCTCTAGTCTTCCCTGATTGAACTCCTTTTATCCTTTTTTTTTTTTTTTCTATGAGAATGTCTCAATATCTTTGAAATCATTGTTAATGTCTTGTTAAAAAAAAAAAATGTGTACACATTTTGGGAGTTACATGGAATTTGCACTGAACATTATCTGCATTATTTTATCGTGAGCCAAATTATTAAGCTTCACAACATAAGGCCAGGAAACAGTGGGTCATAATAACTAGCCTTGTTGAAAATACATATGCTTCTATTTTGTGATAAAACTAATGAATTTGTTGCTGATGAAGTCAGACAGTATCGGGACCTGGGATATCAGATAAAACCCAGAGACTTGATGAAAACCATATACTCTTAACTGCCATTTGCTGTGCAAGTACAAGCAACATTCAGTGTTTTCCCCTCCACCCCTTGCAGTTGCATGAAGGTAGGTCTTTTGTTCTAGAGGCATTCTCCACACCCTAACATCTAGCAACTATATTGAGTTGTTACTACTCCACCTCCTGCACCAGGTTCTTTCCACAAGAGAAGTGATGGTCCACGTTCATAGAACCGGTCTACGAGACCAGGAGTGAGAGTGCCAGGGCCTCCCTTTGTCGCTTACCACCTGTAACATATTATACCGGATCCAAATGCCATGCTGTTGATATTCATTCGATTGACTTGATTATGTTGGATCCATCATCCTGAAATGTTCCACTGCTGTTGCATATTAGAACCCTTGAATGGGAGTTTATGGGGCATCCCTATCTGAACACCTGTAAAGTATTATATTTTTATTTTCAACCAATTAAATCAAACATTTATTCTAATATTTGACTTAAAAAAATAGTAAGACCTCATATTCACAAGTCGACAGATTCTCCTCAAGATCCTGAAAACTGCCACGACAAAAGCCTCATAAAAAAATTCTAGACTAGATGCTTTGAACACGTGTATGTGTAGCAATGGCAACTGGTTTAACATTAAAATTAGACTCTGGTTATTTGCATTTTTAGGGAACATGCCAGGAGAATTTTAAGCTTTTAAGGACAAAGGATGTGCTAATTGGTATTAAGTGTGTATTGATAATTTCTTGTGTAACTGGTACACGCCCTTACGATAGTTTTCATTAAATCTTTAAATAAATAAATATTTGACAGTAAGTGCTTACAATTTGGTTTAACATTCAAGTTTGTTTCTCTCGGTCAAATGCAGAGAAATAATTTCATTATGTTGTACTGTGTATGACTGTATGTAATCAATAAAGGATTTCTTCTTAACCTGATTGATTTGTGAGGATGTCAGAGTTGTATGAGATATCAGTTGTTTGGAATGATTTGTAAAGGAAAATCATCAAAAACATTCATCACCCAGGCAGGACAAACTTTCAGATAAATATATTTAATGCTCATATTGTCAGAAAATAAACATTCATAATATTTATTTCTTTATGTATATGTATATTTACACACTATGACTTGCAGTGAGTTCTTCAAACACTTGTAAAATATATACCTATTTACCAGTATGACTGTCAGGTCAACGATTTTCCCAGAAGGCCACAAGCATTGTTTGAGTCAAACGGCGCCACTTCTTCATGTTCAGCCGACATTTCACTCATTTCACCCACATTCAAACACAAGTTTAGACTGATTTTTAAGACAACTTTGAGAGTCGCACAATTCTATTAAACCAAAATAAATTACAATCGATTGTTCAGTCTGATATTAAATAACATTGTCATGAGAGTAACCATTTATCATCCAGGAATCCTGTTTCAACACCTTCAAACATCACTGATGCATATTTAGTCTGACCTGGAGATGAAATTAATTGTCTCATTTTGCCTGGGCTCTGAATCAACCCAGTAAGTTTTCAATACTTGTTCTATTTTTACAATGATCTCACAACTGTGCTGCGAGGAGACTTGTCATAACGCTGCTGCAAAGTATGATGTTTGATAGAACACCAGCATTCCTCAAGCTTAAGAGACATGACAAGTAACACATCAGTGTCCAGCAGCGGTTTCTGAACCACATGACAAAGTTTATTTAATGTGATGATGGCAGTTGATCTCGTCCTACGCTCTGAGGGTAAGAAGCTCCTGGACCTTCCAACTGCTACAAGCTCCTAACTACGACTACAACTGTTAAGTGCTATAATGTTACAAGGTGCTATGTGAACCTAACCTGCTCGCTGGCAGGTTTTCTTTAACAAACCCTGAGTTTGTTCTGAGCCTGCAGCGGAGATGGCAAACATGATGTTATGGAGTTAAATTTCTGCCAAAAGTCTGCACATTAACGCAACACGGTTCGCGAGCAAAGAGAGTGGTGATTCGTGAGCAAAAAGCGTGATTTGCAACACAGACCATTTAATTCGATGGTTCATAGAAATATATGGTCCAACACATCGAGCTTCCAGTCATCGAGAGTCAGGTCCAGTGTGGTAAACTTTTGGACTGAGTTACAGCGACACCTGCTGTTGTAACGGGTGAACTACAAAGGACCCGTGTGTGCACAAAACTTAAGACGCTTGCGTACAAGTAGCACATCTCTCATCCGGTGAATTAGTGCCAAAAGTCACGTGTGGTTTTTCTTTTTGTGCAGTTGTAGGATAGATTTTCTTATACTTGTAAATGCACATTTGTACTTGTAACTTGTAAGAGATATTGCAGTTGTCTGTAGCATGTTTGTGTTTGCAAAACAGAAAACATTTGTTTATGAATAATGTTTTTCCTTTGCAAATCACATTTTGTTTGCTCGTAAATCACACTGTCTTTGCTTGCGAATCACACTCTGCTCGCAGATCACACGCTCTTTGCTCGCAAATCGTGTTGCGTTTGTGTGCAGACTTTTGGCAGGAATTTAACTCCATATGATGTGTCTGTCTCTCACTTGTAATATGATAGACCGACATCGGGAGAGGACTGAAAGACCCAAATTGAACATACTTTTACCTTGTGATTAAAAATTGTATGCTTGACTTGAGGCTAGAGGGCAGGATACGACAGGATGAGGGTTTGAAAATGTGCCAACAGGTTATGTGTGCGAACCACAACAGGTTTAAATCGCAGTTATTAGCAATTAGTAGCTAATTCAAACAAGACGTCTCTAGATTGGGGAGACAGTGCGAAGACTGGGAGTTATTATCCTCTAAGCAGAGGACAAAAGGATTTGCCATGTATAGGTGAAACTAAACAATTATCAAATAATTTTAAAATGTCAAACAAGAAGCCAATGATGCTGTGTTATACGCCACATTTCATTTGCTAAGCTAAAAATAACACACTGGGTTGGTGTTATGATGAATCAGTATAGATAAATAAAGATGGTGTTCTTTGTTGTGGCACTCTTGCCTGATCTCTGACACATAGACTTCATGTTTCTTCATGACTGATGTCACCATCCGGTTGAGGTTCTACCTCAGGTTGGTCTTTGGAGTGTGCAGACAGTGCTGCTGTACTGTCCACCACGTGCAGCTTCATGTGTCTCTTCAGATGTCCAGTAACCGTGAAACATTTACCACACACCGAGCACCCAAAGGGTTTTTCTCCCGTGTGGACCCTCATATGAATGTTCAAGCTCCCCTTCTGGGCACAACATTTACCACAGATATTACAACTAAAGGGTTTTTCTCCCGTGTGCACTCTCATGTGTTTGGTTAAGTCTCCTTTTTCAGCACAACACTTTGCACAAAACGGACAACTAAATGGTTTCTCCCCAGTATGAACCCTCATATGTTTTTTGAGATCTGTTTTCTGAGCACAGCCTTTACCACAGACGGTGCAACTAAATGGTTTTTCACCAGTGTGGTACTTCATGTGCCTAGTGAGGTGTTCTTTCACATGAAAACTTTTGCTGCACATTGAGCACGTAAAGGGTTTCTCTCCCGTATGGATCCTCATGTGTCTCATCATGTTACCCCTCCCACTAAAGTTTTTTCCACAGAACAAGCAGCTGTACGGCTGCTCGCCGGTGTGACACCTCATGTGTGCCGTCAACGATCTGCTGTCTTTAAAAGATTTATTGCAACCCGTGCAAGGAAATGGTCTCTCACCTGTGTGGTCTCTTACGTGTCTATTCAGATTTCCTTTCAGACTGAAACTTTTCCCACAGTACAAGCAGGGAAAGGGTTGCTCCTTCGTTGAGGACCCATTAGTAGTGTTGCTATTTTTCCGCCCATCTGTACACAACTTGGGCTGATTTGTTTGTGTCCAATCACAATTGCTGTCATCAGTTTCGGTCGAGTCGAAAGAATTGTCTTCACTCACTGGTTCTAGATCCTTAGGAGGATCCCTGTTCAGTTCTGGTCCACTGCAGTCCTCTACATCCGTTTCCATCTGTTCAGCAGATTTGCTGGCAAGATGCTGGTGAAGCTTTGACGACTGATCATCTTCATCATCGTCGTCTTCCTTCTTCACAGCGACTTGAATGAACGTAAAACCCTGCTCTCCATCCTGACTGGACAAAAGCTCAGCCTGCTCCTCTTTAATGTGTGAAGGGTCTGGTGGGTTGTCCTTGTTCAAACTCGGTCTCCAGCTCTGGGGAATTTCTTCTTTACTCACCAACAGCTGCTGGAGGTCTGCAGGAAACACAAACACAACACAGAAAATGTTCAAATTACCCCAAGATACTGTGGATAAGATGTTTGCATCTTAGTATTATTAAGCTATAAGCAGTAAGCAGCTTAGGAAACGACTACAACGAGATCGTTGTTTAGATTCCCCAAAAGCTTTCTTGAAAATACATGTTTTAAGAAGTGATTTAAAGGCTGTGATTGATTCTGCAAGCCTCAGTTGTTCAGGTAGGGAGTTCCAGATCTGAGGTGCACTGACCGAAAAACAATTGTCACATTTAGTCCTGAGGCGGGACACAGGAACAATCCGCAGAGCTCAAAGAGAGAGGCTTGAAGGTGTCGAGCAGAGCAGAGGGGTTGCCGTGGAAGGATGGTCCCCCATAGTATGGTCAATGTGGAATTTGATTCTATTTATTTTGGTTGTGAAATAGGACAGAAATAGTTCACATGTCACTTGGCTAACTTCAGCATGTTGACAAGGAGACAAGGTGTGTTTATTAGAGAATCAGTGGTTCTGAAGAGTTTTAGGGCTTAGTGGTTTATAGTAATGATCTTAAACATGATTTCGACCTGGCTCCTTTCACTGCATTTGGATATTCAGAATGAAGAATTCTTTCAGACTTTCAAATGATTCCATCAGACAGTCCTTTTTTCATTTGTGCTCTGCTTGTCTGCATTTTGTTTTGAATTCTGTAGTGCTATAAATGAGCCATGGGATCTGGCGAGTACAACGTATTTTCCAGGCATTTATAGGTGCTATGGGATCAAGAATTGAGATACATGTATTGTTAGAGTAGGCTAGTAGCTCTTCTGTAGTAATATTTCCTTGATAGTCATTGCACAGATGCAGATACATTCACGGACGTCAGCACAGGAATGCCCAAGGACAGTACATGTCAAGAGTGTGACCCTTTACTCGAGGGGGGCCCCCAACTTAAAAGAATGCACAATGTGCATTATAAATTAAATGTATTATTATTATTATTATTAATGTCTAAAAATCACCTATGATAAAGATCCTGTCAAAGCGAGGAATATATAGGCTAAGAGATAAGATAATAGCTGAATAAAACAAGAGTTTGACTTTGCCGGCCTTTAGTTCAGAACACAAAGAATAGGAGCAATTCCATGTATATAAGATTAAGAGATTCTAATGAGGACAAATTTCCAAATGAGTACTGAGATCATCTCAATTTTGTCCCTAGGAATCTCAGCCCGTCCAGATCTACGACTTGAAGGCCTAAGCAGCTAGAAAGAACTAAAACCTGGGCGGCAAACCTCATTGAGACAATCACCTCAGACGAGCCAGCTTTCAGTACGGATCAGAAAGTCTTTTTTGATAGGGAACACCACATGCAGATAGAGGGTAAGGTAGACTTAGACAGACATAAATCCCACACACGATACATACATACTTGCACACTTGTTTAAACATATTAAATATGCAAACACATGCACAAACATAACATTCAAACAAAGAAATTACACTCAATTATGCACACTTTTACATTTACGTAATTGTACGACTAGAAGTCGCCTTTAGTGTGCCTTACTTTATTGTTTTCATTTTAGTAAAGTTTTTTAATTTATTAACCAGAGACAGGGATTAGAAAATAGCTGGCTCAGGCGTCAATGGCTGGCTCTGTGCCGGCTAGCTTCAGCCGTCTGCCAATCTTAGCTTCTTGAAACTTCCAATGTTTCTCGGGGTGATTCATTTTGAATTAAGTTTGTAGTGCCAAATGCTTTCGGAGTTGCTCCGATGCAGCAGCTTTTGGCCTTTAAAACCATAAATGACAGCATAGATAAGAGCACATACATAAGGAGGGCTCATGGCTGGTTCTGAGCTCCAGATAGCTTCAGCCACTCTGCTAAGGTTAGCGTTAATGTTTTTCGCGTTTGTTCCTCCACAGCTTATTTTGTCCTTATTGGTGTTACAAATTGTGAGCTTTTTGTTTTCTGGTTTACCTGCAAGATGTTTGGAGCCATGGTAGCTCATGCTTGGTGATACATGTACGACTTATGCATGTAACTGCCATGTAAGTGGCTGAGTGAGATTGCTCGGCCAATTGCTGATTTTATCAAACTAGGCTTTCTGGCGCTGATCGATCGGCGGGCCAAGGAATCAATCGGTACCCCTCTAATTAATTCTGTGACAGCAATAATAAACTGTTCATATACCACCTTTCTTAATTTTACAATGTGCTTGGTATTACAATGTTACATGTACACGTGACATTACAATGTAAAAAAAAGCAGATTGAGTCGTCATTGGAGTAGAAATAAAGAATTGCACTAGAAGTCTTTATTAATGTGGTAATTACTAAGTGCCTTAGAATTAAGAGTTGTTTCTCTTCATGTATTAAATTTGCTTAAGCTATACAGTTTTTAAAAAATAAATCATTTGTATGTGTGTGTGTTTTTCTGAAAATTCAATCAAAGATGGACATGTGAAGCAGGAAATAAGGGTGTGCAAAAAGATTTTCTTATAGTTGGAAGAAAAAGAAGGCATTAGTGAAGGCGCAACAAGTGCTGAATGTGCAACACTAGCTGAAAACAGCATTTACCACCAGCTGAGGATCGACGCAAATGATGACTGCAATGGTACTTTAGCAAAAGAAAAAAATGCTGTGTCTGTCATTTTAGGGAACTAGAACTAGATTTTTACTTTAAAGTAAAGTAAAATTTGACCTTTTTCAAGAGAGAAGTTATTTTATACTTTTCACATGTCAATATTTAAAATAATTAATCTTGTTAGCAAGGAATGCAAGTTATTTATTTTCTACTTGTTTAGGGATCTTCCTTTTCACCTTCAAACTAAAATGTGACCTTATCACAAGATGTTTTCATTTCAGCAATGTTTGCTTCGACAGATAATACTTTAAAATAACCGTTCATTAATCGTAATCAAGACAAAAGTTTCAATTAATCGTGATATTGATTTGAGGTCATATAGCCAAGCCCTACCCCATGAATTTTAGAGCGAGGAAGAACTGGATTGATTTTCAGAAAGGTTGGTTGTATATCTCTGACACTAGGGGGAGCTTTATCTTCATAAGTTTTAGGGCCATAATTTGTCAACCACTGATCCGATTTAGTCCAAATTTGGTTCATATGAATCAATTGGAAGTAATCTATCATATTCTACTTTAATAGATCATATTTTACTCAGTAGGAGGTTTTTTTTTAATGAAGTGGAGTGGACATAACTTCACAATACATTGGAGGAGTTCACTCAGGGGGGTTGCTTGCAAAACACAGTACTGTTATATTTTCCAGTCTAACATTAATGGAGCTCATTTAATTCTGGCTTGTATTTAGAAACATGTCCTTCTCTGCAAAGCCTACGTGTAGAGCTTAAGAGTTTAGCCTTGTCATCAGGATGAAAAACTTCAACTGAACTTTTTCTTTTAGTAGCTTCAACAAACATTTCTGACGTGAGCATCTCATCAAAATTTAATAGCATTTTTTTTTTTTATATAATAACTTATAATTTAACAACTGAAGGAGCCTCTTGGATTAGATGTTAAACATTCTCAAATTCAAACAAGAAGTCCAGTTATATTGGAATCTACATACAAATATAATATGATACATTAATCTGTCTAGAGTGTAAGGACAAATAATGGATTGAACATAACTTCCCTGCTTTGCTATTTCAGCATTTTCTATTTTGTGTATTTTCTAACCAAGTCATCTAGCAAATTGGTCCCTGTCGAAGTCTCTCAAATCCCTACTCTTGTCCATTTTTCCAGAATCCAACATCAACTTCGGGAAAAAATGTTCAACTAATGCATCCCATACACTAATTGGTAACTATGATAACAATATCGATCTACAGTGGATCAATATTATTCACTTCACATTGTCTGTGGTTATAGTTTTATGGCCGAGGGAGTATATTCTCATAAGTAATGTTTTGACTTCATTTTTTTAATATAATAACTTTATTTTTATGACTTATTAGGATGATATTTTAACTTAAATCCTATTTTATTGTATTCTAAAATATTATTACTTTATTCCTGTACTTTTCCCCAGTAGTGCTATGACTACTCTTAGGATATTCTGTCCTTAATTTCTCTGTTATGGCGCTAAAACATTAAATAATATATATAATGTAAAACACTGGTTGTTTTTGACAGCATGTCAAAACTACAAATCCCATGAGGCTTTCTGCTGTCGCTGCTGACTCATGGGAGTTGTTGTCATGACATTACATAGTATTTGTTTTTTGAACTGAATTTATACAACGATGTTGTTTACATTTGACGTCTAATGTTGTAACTGCTCGCAGTTTATGTCAACATGACGTCAGAACACGTCAGATAAAAGTTAAACATCACTTGAAACCTATGTTCAAGCGGTCGATGCTACCTAGCATTAGCAGCGTCTCCGGGGGGGCAGGTAGAAGGGACTGACCTGCTCTGTCCAGCATGACTTGGGGCTTTAGCACAGCATCAAGAAGCCTCCTCTGGCGGCAGACCTCCCGCTCTGACCTCTCCACTCGCTCCTCATACTCCGCCACGGTCCCCTCGAGCAGTGCGACGATTTCCTCAGCCGCCGCCGTTAGCCGCTCGATGAGCTGCGCTCTCAGCGCAGACACTTGAGCCGCTTCATCACCTTCTTCCAGTCGCACCAGGAAGTCTTCAGCGGCAGCGCTGATCCGCTCGTGGACCGACAACCGCAGGAGCTGCACGGCGCACATCCTCCACCTTCACTGCAGACGGACAAAGAGTCAGCGGGGACATAAACACACACCGAATTCCGCGTCGACGACTGTTCGCTCAGATGAGAGCGAAGTTGCGCGACGAACTTCGCCCCTAGTGGCCTGGAAGAAGAACGACGACCCAATAGTTATTGATTAGGGGGACAATAAGTGGTTAAAATATAAATTAATCATTAATAGAACTATCAATACATATAATAACCACATGTAAGATACGTTATCAGACCTTAATACAAACTACAGGATACAGTACATAGATTAGCTATACCATCATAACCACTGACAGATGAAATCAGAATAACATTCATTGTCTGGTTTCCATGTCAACTGTCATCGGAGTGGGATAGATTAGGCGACAAGTGAATATTTCGTCCTGAAGTTGATGTTAATTGAGTTAAGTGTAGGATAGGTTTAGTTAGGTTAAGTAGATTAGATTAGATTGGGCCAGTTCCCTTTAGGCGTTGTTGTAGCTGATCAGCTGTCTCCATCTTGCCCTGTCCACTGCATCTTCCTCTCTCTTTCCAACCAACTGCATGTCCTCTCTCACTAATATCAGAAGCTCTTCTTTGGTCTTCCCCTTTTTTTCCTGCCAAGTCTCTTCATCTCCAGCATCCCTCTAACAATATACACACTAACCCTCTTTTTCACAAATATACAAAATATCTCAATCTGGCCTCTTACTTTGTCTCCAAGACATCTTAACTGGGCTGTCTCTCTGATGTGCTCATTTCTAATCCTGTCCATCCTCAACACTTCCAAAGAACATCTAAACATCTTCAACTCTTCCACCCCCAGCTCTACCTCCTATATGTTTTGGTCAGAGCCACCGTCTCTAAACCATACAGCAGAGCTGCTGTCACTACCTTTTTGTAAACCTTTCCTTTCACTTGCTGCTGCTCTTCTTTCAAAGATAACTCATGATACTCTTCTCCACTCTTCCTGCACCTACTTTTTTACCTGTTTTTCCCATTCCTCATTGCTCATCCTGGAGAGGTGGAAGTTTGCGATAGAGAGAGGAGGAATGAAAGGCAGTCACAGCAAGACAGAATAATAATAATAATAATAATAATAATAATACCACCAGAGCAGTTTGACTAAACCCAGCTACATCAATTTATTTTGGCCTTTTCATAAATTGATGTAACTGAGTTTAGTCAACCTGCACTGGAATTGTGTTTGTGCTTTCATTTTTGGTTCCTCATCTCTTGTTATAGTTGAAGCGCTTTTAATAATAGTAATACATTTTATTCATGGGCGCCTTTCGGGACACTCAAGGTCACCTTACAGATACAAAATAAAATAAAAACAATACAATAAATATCAAAAAATTACTAAAAGGATATGAATACATGTTTTTGAATGAAAGGGAGGCAGGTGGAACGGTGAAGATGCAAGGAGTAGAGTTGAAGAAGATGCAGGAGTTTAAGTACTTGTGGTCAACTGTTCAGAGCAACGAGGAGTTTGACAAACAGGTCAAGAAGTGAGTTCAAGCAGGATGGAGTGGGTGGAGAAGAGTGTCAGGGGTTATCTGTGACAGAAGACACAAGTGCAAGTCTGAAGGGGAAAGTTTATAAGGTGGTAATGTGAACAAAAATGAGTGAGAGCAAATCTGCTGTATGGTGTAGAGATGGAAGCTCTGACCAAAAGACTGGAGGCAGAGCTGGAGGTGGCAGAGTTGAAGATGTTAAGATTTTCTTTGGGACTGACGAAGATGGAAAGGATTAGAAACGAGTACGTCAGAGGGACAGGCCAGGTTAGATGTCGGGAAGTCGATGGCGATAAAGCTGCCAAGCAGATATTTGGTGGGTGGTTATAATGTTATGGCTGATCAGTGTAAAACCCCGAAACATTAAAATGATTTAATTTATCATTAATAATTAAACATATATAATGTATGTCATTGTAATGAGAATCTTTACTCTGATCATTTCTTACTGATTTCTTACTTACTTCACTCCGGACTTCTTTTCTTAGGACAGAGTACGGGGCCATATTAACTAAATACATTTTTAAAAATTAGATCATGAGATTGAAGTCGTAATTTTACCAGAATTGTAGTCATTTTAGGCTACTCTTTACTTTTAGGGAAATGAGGAACGTGTAGCATCTTTTGAAGCTATTTCAGTAATAACATAAGTTTGACAAATCAACAAATATTTAATCTTTTGGCAGGTAAACATAACATTGACATAAGTATTGGAACTTTGAAAACGCTGTTTAAGAAACTCGTTTTTTTCTGAAGAAAAGAATCAGGCAAACTTGGGGGAAATCTCTCTTTGTGGAGCAGGAGATGCTGCGATGTAGGATTTAGCCGTCACATAATACAGATGGGGACTTAACATGAACAGTGAGCCTGAAGTAATCTGACTACTTCTTTATGGCGACACCGTAGGCGTGTGTGTGTCTGTGTCTGTGAGTGTGTGTGAGGCACTGCACAACCGCACGAGCCCGTTTTGCAAAACTCCCACCCGTCAGTTTTAAGATTGCGACTAAATTATCGTAAAAATTACGCCTTTATTCTCGTCATATTAGGTTATTTTCATGGTGGCCGTAATATGCCATCGTATTTTCTGTTCAATAAAGTTTGTTCAAAAGAAAAAGAGTTGCCGTTGCTAGGGTAACGTTGCTAGGATACAGAGTAACACCGCCATCACAGCAACTTCCAGTCCGTCTCTGGGAGTCTCGGTGGTCTCAGGTGGTCTACCGTCAGGATGGAGGTCGTCCACGTCCACACGAAAGTCCGCAGAGAGTTCGGTCGTCAGTGTTTGTTCTCAGATCGTCCCACGGAGCTGCTGGTGGACGTTCCGCCGGACCCGGGTCTGGCTCTCCACTTCATCCACAGGACCCGAAGAGACCAGGCCGTGCAGGCCTGTAGGGACGCGTCCGAACACCAGGTTAGTGTACCGGCGCCACGGGGACGTTACTGATTACAGTAAAAGTACTAATAGGCTAATAGGCCTAATAGTAATTTTACTCATTATAAATACTTACGTACAAGTACAAATGCTGCACCTTAAAAATGTTCACTTCGTATGTTTACTAAAACTCAGGGCCAAATTGGTACCCTAAGCGGAATTTGGTTACGGTGCCCCCCAAACCCCGGGGCTGTACTTTTGTCCACGTGCATGTGCTTTTACAGAACACCAAAAGGTATAATATGTGTAACATAAGTTAGACAATAAATAAATCAAAGAAATCTGAAATAAATACTTAGGAGTCATAAAAGATAAAAAAGCTTTTAGTTAAAAAACAACAACTCTCAACTGAAATAAAAGCATCCATATAAAAATAAAAATAAATTATTATAACAGCCAGTCCTTCAACATAAGTAACTGACTTCAATTTAAGTTACTTCAATATCAAATTAATATATATTATGGTCACAAACAATAATTAAAAAACAGAATCAGAAATAGTTACGTTACCCAAAAAAAATAGATAAAGATAAAAATATAATAATATTCAAACCATCTGTTTTGTTTTTGTTCCCTTTTAATAATGATCTTTATTTGTGATAATATTGTTTGTAATATATAACAAAAAACATTGTTTTTATCCTACAATAGTTGATTTAATGTATCATCATCATTATCAACAACAATTATAGGAATAAATACTAATATCAAATAAAGATACGATTATTATGTTTATTGTTTATGATTGTTGACTAATTGAGGTTTTAAGCATAAAGATATAAGACCTAATAATAGGAAAATTGTCAAAAATATAAATTAATATTTAACCATAAATTCCAACTTCTGTGGCCACTAATTGGTCAGTGAACCACTCTTGTTCATCAGACATGAATATGGAGAGCAGGAAAAAACTGTAAACAGACATGAAAGAATGACAATAAAGTCTGCCACTGGGAAATCGGCTGAACTGAACGTACAGTAAGAGCTGTTCCAGAAACTTAATGACATTACAGATTTCCCTCTCACACTTTCTGTCTCTCTCCGCTCGTAGCAGACAAGTGTCTCGTTCAGCATCTTAGACTTAGTGACCTCTACATGCCGGGGACATGTATTTCTGAATATGAGAACCCATTGGTCCAGACTTTACTTCAAACTCTTCAGAAGATTGTTCATGTTACATAATATGCAGTGCTTCGGGCAGGTTTTCTGTCATCAGTCATCAAAATACTTTTAGTTCACTGTCCTAATTGATTTTGATCAGCTTTCTCATAAAATGGCTTAAAGAAATATGACCAGTCTAATTATTGTATGGATGTTAGGGGTCAGGTTGTCTTTATTAGTTAAGTGTTCGTTTCTCTGCGTAGATAAAGTGTGAGAACTGTGATTGTGTTTGAGGTTAAGATATAATTTGGATCAAGCCTTATGTTTAAGATGTACAATACTGCAGGAAACATCCTGGGCCTCACTTTGGCTGTGTTGTCCTCACACACTTCACTCAAACCTTTAAATGGAAAAGGAGTTGAAATTGTCACATTTGACCGCCTCTACATGTTTATATACTCTGTATATAGGAAGAGGCGGGCCTGCTAATACTACACATTAAAATACTTTCTTTCAGTAAAAGTACTAATGCAACACATTAAATATGTACTATGTACTGCACATTAGAAATACATACTTATAGCACAAGTTCTAAAAAAAAAAACCTCACTCTTTTACAATACAAGTATTTATAATACTAATACTACTGTTAGAGTACGAGTACTAATACCAGACAGTAAAAATATTTCGTGGGGGTGCAAGTCCTGCCCTGAAAATGAGAATTAAACCAAAAGTATGTGAGTACAATCAGGAAATTTCCTGTTAGTAAAGTAAAATACTTGCTTAATGGACATTTAAGTAAAATATTTAATGTAGTTTGTTTAAAGTCCACAGAACTCAAGTGGTGTTCCAGTGAACTGTTTTATCAGCAGCGCTATAAGCAAACTGCAGTGGATCCATTCTTATTTTCACAGCAGCTGAAGTCTGTGCTGGGGTCTGCAGGTGAACACGGAGCGCTTCGAGTCCGAGAGCCGCGGGATAAACCATGTGGAAGGGGGTTGGCCCAAAGACATCAACCCTCAGGAAATGGAGCAGACCATCCGCTACAGGAAAAAGGTGGAGAAAGACGAAGGCTATGTCAACAGCATCCTGCAGCTGGGCAGCGTAAGATCCTAGATTCATATCGGGCCATTTCAGAGTCGCCTCGGTCCACATAGATACATTTCACCTCAGTCCACATCGATTCACCTCAGGGATCCCCTCCACTGCAGTCCTAGACCCACGTAGTCTCGGACTACAAAGATCAACTTCACTTCAGTCCACATCGACCAAATGGCCCACTTAATGGTTCTGATCAGCGGTTAGAGACAGCTGTGATGTCACTGCACATCATGTGATGTCATCATTTGTGGTCCAGGTCATGGAACACTGCATCAAACAGAACAACGCTGTGGACATCTACCAGGAGTACTTTGAGGACGATGAGGAAGTGGACGATTATCAAGAGCCGCCTTCCGCCAAGACCATCAACGTCTTCAGGTACCGCAGACATAAAAAGTACCAGACTGTTACTTTGAAGTTTGAGGATTCCTCTGGATTTTGATGATCATTTTCACCCCTGTGTCTGCAGAGACCCCAACGAGGTGAAGCGTACCGTCACCAGTCTGTCCTGGCATCCTGATGGCGGCAGGAAGCTTGCAGCTGCCTACTCATGCCTGGAGTTCCAGAAAATGTCCAGAGACATGAGTCTTGATTCGTACATCTGGGACATTGGTGGGTGTGACCTTCAGCAGACTGGACTCGGGAACTGCTGATTCAATCTGTTGACTAATATATTTCTCTATAGAAAACCCGAACAGACCAGAGATGACCCTGAAGCCAGCATCGCCAGTAATCTGTCTGGATTACAACACCAAAGACCCCCACACTCTGGTGGGGGGCTGCTACAATGGACAAATAGGTGAGTTCAGATCTAGACTGATAGAAATGCATGTGATGAAGTTTATTGACCTATGAGTATTTATCTTTTAGCATACTGGGACACCCGCAGGGGAAGCCAACCAGTGGATCTCTCCTCTTTAGAGGAGAGTCACAGAGACCCGGTCTACAAGACCATCTGGCTGCAGTCCAAGACCGGGACAGATGTCTTCTCTGCCTCTACTGATGGACAGGTAGACTGATGGACAGGTTGACTGATGGTAGACAGGTGGAGTGATGGAAAGGTATAAAGACAATGACGGGTTTTACTGTATCCTTCAGGTGCTGTGGTGGGATGTCCGCCGGTTGAGTGAGCCCACAGATCGACTGGTTCTGGACCTCGGCAGAGAGGGGAACCTGGACCAGGCTCTTGGAGCTGTATCGCTGGAATTTGAGTCCACCATGGTGGGTTTCACAATGTTAAGGTTTTCTTGTGTTGTCGGACCACAGTCGACCCTTATCAGTAAAATGTTGTCCATCGGTCTAAATCGTGGCACCAAACCTCACAGAGAACCTGAAATTCTTGTTTGTGGTCTTTCATATAATGAACTTATTAAGAAAAACGTCATGCAGTCTCAGCCTTTTGCCATCTCAGTGTATCTCTGCCTTCCTTTTCTCTTCAGCCTACCAAGTTCATGGTGGGAACGGAGCAGGGCGTGGTCATTTCCGGTAACAGGAAGGCAAAGACTCCAGCAGAGAAGATTGTCTGTACATATGACGGTCACCATGGACCAGTCTACGCCCTGCAGAGAAACCCATTCTTCCCCAAAAACTTCCTGACAGTGGGTGACTGGACGGCTCGCGTGTGGTCCGAGGATATCAAAGAGTCGTCCATCATGTGGACCAAGTAGGAACCAAACTCGTCTCCTGCTGGACATACATCAATATCCTGTCTCATGTTTCCCTCTGCGTCATCCTTTTTTATACCTTGTCGTTTCACCCCAGGTTATCTCATCTTCTGGTGACTTATCTTGTTCTGTCTTTAGTGTGTGCAAGTATGCCACCTGCTGTCCTTTTTGTTTCAGGTATCAGATGTCGTACCTGACCGACGGTTGCTGGAGTCCAGTCAGACCCGCTGTCTTCTTCACTGTTAAGATGGATGGCACACTGGACATATGGGACATCTTGTTCAAACAGAATGACCCCACGCTGAGTTTTAAGGTACGTTCTCCTTAGCAGTACCTGAAAAACTCAGGTTTAGTAAAATCCCATAATGTCATTATTGTATGGGTCCGCAGGTGTGTGACGAGGCGCTCTACAGCCTCCGGGTTCAGGATAGTGGGCGTCTGGTAGCATGTGGCTCGCAGCAGGGTAGAGCGACGCTGCTGGAGATCTGCTCTGGATTGTCAAGCCTCCAGAAGAACGAGAAGAGTCTCCTGGCCGCCGTGAGAAGCATTCATACACTAACTGATGTCAGATCTTTATTTTAACACGTAGCAATGACAAATTCAGCATATTGCGTGCCGGTTGCCATCACAGTCCCTGTTTAATCTACTGTAACACAACATGTTGGTTTGGTGACATCCTCCGCATATACAATGTATTAACTCATAGAGAAGATGGTCGGGGACGATAATAGACTATTTTTAGATCTGACCTTAGCCTGGTGAGGTGTGTAGCATAAGTTACTTTAGTGATTTAACCCATCACTGTAAACATAGTATCAAAGGCGTCATGAATCTCTCTGGCTGCACTTAACCAGGATTGTCAACATTTAGACTGATAGGGTGACCGAGCAGCAAAATCTGATGCTGAAACTGACTTAAGCAAGTTAATTAAGACAAAAAAACAGGTTAGCATTCTACCATCAGACAATATTTAGTCTCAATATACCAAGGCAAAAAATGGCATCATAGTTTAGGACTTTTTTGAATTAACCAATTCTTTCAATAGGCAGATTTTAACAGTAGTTGTTTAGAACTGTCTATCGTGTTAGCGATGGTTATTTTCATAAGCCTAGAAATGTAGCATTAGTTATTTTCTCCTATCATCTCTGCAATGTATTTTGTTTTCTTTTCCAAAGTCAAGAATGGTAGCTTTAGGTGTTTACACGCGTAAGAATGTATTGAGAGATTGAGTTATCCACATCATCAAAAACATTGACAGTAACAACAGAACATTCCTTGAATTATTCAAGCATGACAGACAGTGGAGATCTACGAACTTCATTCCTAGAAAAAGAAACGGTTGTGCGAGTAACATGTTCCTCCAGACTGATCAGAGATCACTTGACTCCAGATGTTGGAGCGAGAGACGAAGCGAGAGAAGATCCTGGAGGCCCGGCAGAGAGAGATTCGCCTGAAGGAGAGGAGTCGATCGGAGCAGAGCCGAGAGGACGATACAGGACGGGATGACAAAGAAGACGGTCCAGATCAGCTCATCGCCAGGGCTGAGCAAGACTTCTACAGCATAGTGGAGGCGGAGCTTAGGAGAAGGAAGGACATGGAGGAGCAGTCCAACCGGGTCTGAACCACACGCTTGTTTGACTAGAACTCTTCTAGAATTCTTTTACTCCCTCTGCATCCTGCTTTCTCTTCAACAAATATCAACAATTGGAGTAGCATAAATGCTGGACTTTAGACAAACTAGGTGGCTTCTTTTTGCATGGTGACCAGACAGATGACAAATTAGCTATATTAGCATTGTGCAAAGAATGGTAACAGGTAACTTCCAGCTAGTCTACCCTGGAAACATTGGGAAGCAACTGGAAACAGGGAGGAACTGGATTATCATAAAGACTGAAGACGGGGAAACGTAGCTGTTTTAGCCAAGCACAAAGACTAGTAACATGGTAGCAGCTGGCTCACATTAGCATGAATATTTGAGAGAGAAAGAATTTGCTGTTTAAGCTCAGCGTAAATACTGGAAATAGGACAAATTAGCTACATTATCTTAGCATAAAGATGGGAAACCGGAACATCCAGTTTAGCCCAATGATACTGGTAACAGCCCAACAGCTGGTTCATATTAACATAAATACTGGAGTGAGGTCAAATTATCTCAGAATGTCTTAGTTTAGCATAAAGACTTGAATCAGCAAAAAGTATCTACTTTAGCTTAGCATAAATACCGGAAGCAAGGGAGTGGCTGAATAATTTTAAGATAAAGAATGAAGCACCATCAACTCTTTCACTTTATGTTTTTGTCCATATTTTTCTGGACTTTTGAATTCAACTGAAAGTCTAAATGTTCTACTTCCTCAGGAGAAAAACGTCTGTGAAGAAAAGGAAGTGAAAGATGGAGTGGAAATGTCAGAACCTGAAGAACCACAGTGAAAAAAGTATGTTTCTGTTTGTAGAAAAATGTATTATTCTCATCAAAATATTGTTTCAAATGATTAAAAATCAATCTGATTGTAGATCATTATCAACACTATTATTATTATTATTATTATTATTATTATTATTATTATTATTATTTTTATTATTAAATCATTCTAGTTTATACATTAAAGAGAGTTTTAACATTAACTAATGAACGTCTGATTTTACTTTTAATGTTATACTTTCTCTAGCCTTTTAGATCAATAAAAGCTACTCTATATCAAAAACCTGTGTATCTACTTACTTCCTGTTGTTTTGATTGTGTTATTAGTTGATTTTCTGTTTATATTTAGTGATTTTTTAGTGATTTAGTGACATTCCAGAGAAGTATCATGATATAATGCATTAAGACTGATGGTAAATTAATATTTTTATTACAGCATGTAATCACTATGGGGGCCTGTTATGAGTCTGAGTCTGGATGGAATGGGGATTCAAACATTTTCAACGTTTAATAGAAGTCCACTTAATTCTGATTCAACATTCAAGGATGACCATGACCTGGAATCTGAATAAACTTTTTACAAATCAATTAAATTAACAAAATAAGAATATAATACCTTATTTTTAAAATAATGAGAGGTTTCTTCCCATTACCAGCTAGAAAACAGTTTAAATTCTTCTGTTTTTTTTAATTATTACCTCCGCCAAGGAGATCTGTCTGTTTTTTTGTTAGCAAGATTACGGATAAACTACATTTTGGTGATGTTCCAAGTGTTGCAGCATATCAAATACGTTATAATCATTCAAAATAACTAAGTCGTTTTGAGTGATGAGGTCCCCTTGTGGCAAAGTGCTCTCTTGAAACTCATTTGACACATTTTAAATTATATTAAAACATCCTTTTTGCGCCTCTGAAAAACGATGACAGCTGGGATTATAATATCTTTCTTATTTTCAGCATATGAAGAAACGGAAAAATGGGGGGATGTGGTTGTGGGGGTCGGAGCTGGGGGCTCTTTGCGCTAAGCAGAAACACATAAGTGGAAAGCGCAAAAGAATGTGGAGATGAATAGATCCAGAATAATTGAGAGTTAATGTGAGTTTGTTGGAGTTTATTGTAGATTGAGAGGCTTTCAATAAATCAAATTAATGAAGGAATTTGTAAATAAAGCACTCTGATTGATTCTAACCACAACTATAAAAAGCACTCAGAGAACGCAAACCTCAGCCAAGACACAACAGGTATACGTTATTGTGATCAGAACCAATTAGATGGCTTTAGTTGGAATTTCATGCAGATTCCTCTTATAATGTATGAGTTATTGTCAGCCTCTAAATCAACTTTACTCTCCAAAAAACTCTCGCAGCATCTCTCAAATACTCTTTAGTAACTCATATTTTGCACTTTCCACTCCGGCATCTCTGTTCAGGCCACTGAGCCCCCTGCCCTAAAATGTAATAATTACTTATATATTCCAAAACCTACCTCTGGGTAATTTGTCATGCAAATTCGTCCTGTAGTATTTCCTAAATCTATCTGACAAACAAACGAATAAACTGATGGACAAACGCACAGGGTAGAAAACATTACCTACTTTAGTAGAGATAATAATGTATCCATGGGTACCACCGTGCTTGTGTGTCTAATTGTTATTATGTGTTTGTTTGCAAGATTATGGAAAAATTTATGGACGGAGCTGCAAGAAATTTTACCCAGAAGTAGGTTTTAGCCTATCCTCAAGATGATTCAATTTTAGTGACTTTATCTCTTACTACACAAACCTTTCATCACTAAAGGAGGAGGAAGGAGAAGGAGGAAGCAACTACCCAAATAAAGTAACAGACTTGAAAATGCCTGTAAAATATTTAGATTATTCAACCTCTTTCTAAAGAAAAGGCTAACTCTGCTGCATGCATTTCCTGGCAACCGTACTGGCATAAACACATACATTAATGACTTAATCTGTGTTAAATTTTTCTAAATAAAGCTATGTAATTGATTCTGATCACAGTCATGTACAGTACCTTGGGTTTTACTTTTTTTGTTTATCCTTTTTTATTGGTTTTAAAGTTGTTGAGCTTGCGCTTTTTATTGTGAAAGGCACCGGAAATCGCTGTGTTGCTGTTGCTATTAGGCGGAAATGGTAAAGCTCAGCTACCTCAATTAACAAATTCGCTGGCTCCATTGGAAGATGTCTAAGGTCGAGAAGCTCCTGGTTTTCGTCCGCCAGAGGCTGGACGCGGCGGTAGAAGAGATACTAGGGGTTTTGGAGAATACTTTCACTAAATACGAACAGGAAGCGAGTCTTTGTCAGGAGGTCATCTCCCGTCAGCACGCACTGCTCTGCGCGTTCAACAAGCCCCTCGTGGACGTACCGACTTTAGGTGAGTTTAACTCGTGCCCCGGTAACATACTGCGCCAGTTATTTGTGTTAAATACCTCTAAAACCGCATGGACAACTTCAGCTCGTAGGCAACGATTCTTCTTTCAGAACTGCTGCGGGTTCAGTAAGACCCCCGGACCCGCTGCGGGTTCAGGAAGACCCCCGGACCCGCTGCGGGTTCAGGAAGACCCCCGGACCCGCTGCGGGTTCAGGAAGACCCCCGGACCCGCTGCGGGTTCAGTAAGACCCCCGGACCCGCTGCGGGTTCAGGAAGACCCCCGGACCCGCTGCGGGTTCAGGAAGACCCCCGGAACCGCTGCGGGTTCAGGAAGACCCCCGGACCCGCTGCAGGTTCAGGAAGACCCCCAGACCCGCTGCGGTTCAGGAAGACCCCCGGACCAGCTGCGGGTCCCTGGTCCGGTTACATGTGAAACATATTTCCGGGACAGCAATTTTTTTTTTCTCCCTTAGTAACACTCAAAGACTCTGGATCCATTTATCTCCTCATTGTTCTTATTTTTCTAAACTCTGGACCATGTCTAGCCTCTGAAACAACTACTTCCTGTTCACTAGTCTTTGCCATCTCTACAATAACATTGTTGATCGAAAACTTCTGCTCAACAATACATGATCAGGCTTATCTGCCGAAATTTGAAGTCTGTTGTATCAATAAGCTATTAGTAGTCAAACTAACAGTTAAATATCATTTCTTCTTGTCACTAGGTGGTGTTTCGGAAGAAAGTGAATGTCTTCCCTTAGACCTCTTCAGAGGGCCTTAGTGCAGATCAGAACACGTACAGTGGAGTTAAGATGAACTTGTGTTTTATGGCGAGACATCAATATTTCACCTAGGGATGTTATTATTAATCGTTTTTGCAATTAACCGTGAATACTATGTTACAGGTTTATGTGTGAGGCTAAGGGAATCGCCCTCTTCTTGAGTCACGTATGTGTGGGTGCCTGTGTGGTCAAACTGTGCGAAGCACATTAATGTCTGAGTGAACTGAAAGTTCCAGAGTTCTATCCACCAAAGAATCGTATCAAGTAATCAGTGTGAACTTTGAGGTACTGCGTTCTCCTGAAGCAACGTAAATAGGGAGGATGAGAAGAACTCGTAATGCTATATAAACATTTGGAAACCCTGATTCCATCAGTACGTCTAGTTTATTTCCAGCTGCTAGATGTCTCCTCATCACTGCCGTGGAGCAGAGAACTTTTTGAAGAGCAGTCCGCTTCTCCAAAAATCTTGTACATCAACATCTCTGGAATCAGTTGTGTGCCAGGGTTTTTCACAGTAATGTGCATTTGAAGCGTTCTTCACCTTGATGGGTAGAATATCGTGCAAAATGCCAAATATGTTAACGTGTTCCTGGAGTTGAGAAAACTGCTCTTCTACAGCATAACTAGCACAGTGCTAGATGCCTCCTCTCTTGTGTAAGGGTCATCCTTGCTTACAATAGGATCGATTTATCGTAGGAGCAAATCCCCCTGGTTTGGGGATTCACGCTCCTTCAATATCGTCTTTATTTGGAGATTGTCTAAATCAGTGTCAGGTGACCGTTGGCTCGATAATCAATGGTTAGCCAGCACTTAAAAAAAAAAACGCTGGCAATTCGCCGACTTGCCCCAACTGCAAGAATGTAAGCGTTCAGTAGGCAATACAAACCCAAACTAAACTAATACCCCTTTCTAATTTAATTATTTGGTTGTATAAATTATATAGTTTTGTCTGGATGGTTGCCACTGGTGGCTGGCAGAAAAAAAACGGGTCACAAAATTAAAAAGCTAGCCGCATTGGCAACCATTTGAGTTGAAACAGCAGGTGTCACTTTGCGACAATATTGCACTCTTCAAACTGAATACCAATTAACTAATCTATTTTTCATTAATGGGAATCACAAAACCATAAACTGTGCTGTCATTTAACTTTATAAATGTTGTCTTTTACATTTATAACCTTATCACAGTTGAGCTTATACGTATTGTTATCATCCTTTACACCATCATTGTTGGAGAGGTGAGACGCTCACTGACTCTGGGACACTTCATGCTGGAGCGGACATGACGGACCAATAACATGACAAGCGAAGACATTAAATCTGTTAAAAATCTTCTCATCTGCAGTCCCACTAGTTGAGCAGTAAGACAAGAAACAGCTGGATTTGCCCTCTTGTATTAAACCAGCTCTGTGTGGTTTGTCCAGGTGGTGTTGCCGTGGAGGCGGCTGATGCTCAATTGGTCTGTTTTGTGTTTTGATATGAAGAATAAGTGTATGAGATAGTCTGTTATTTTAACTCAGATCATTCTGTGTTCCCGCAGATACCTTCACACAGCAGCTGCTGGTGACCAACAAAGGAGTTCCAGCCCCGGCCCAGGAGCAGATTCGAGAAGTGGATCAGGCTGAAATCATCCAGTTCACCTACAAGGCCAGGTGTGAAGCGAGCCAATCTTCTGTGGTTCCAGGAGCAGCAGTTCCCGATCAGGATGTCCATCTGGTGTCTTCAGAGACGGAGGATAGCGAGGACTATAGCAGAGAGTCGACCGTCGCTGGACCTCCTCTTAAGCAGCCAAAACCAAAGAGGGTCCTGAGACCAGTAGGTGGGCTGAGGTGCAGGGTCTGCAGCCGGATTTTTAGGGCCCGCAGGTTCTTACTCAGACACGTTAGTTCTCACCTGCAGGAGGCGGAGCCTGCCTGCGGCCTGTGCAGCCAACGATTCGAAACACCTGAGAATCTAAAGCTACACCTCCAAACGCATCAGCCCGGAGCCCGCAGGCGAGAGAGGCGGCTTCAGCAAGACTCAGAACCTGACATGAAACCGGAGACAGAGCTTAAAGAGCATTCCTGTGATGACTGCGGAGAGACATTCCCACAGGCCTGGAAGAAAAGGAGGCACAAGTGTCAGCACTTGAGGAAGGGCCGTAATAATATGAAAATGTGACAGAGCGATCCGTCTCGTTCCATCTTTGTACTTCTGATCATTTGTTTTTCAGGATTTCTGAGCTGTGTTGACATATTCCCACTTTTTTCCTGTTGATTGTTTGAGTTTTGATGGAAATTCTGGAAATAAAGATGGATATCAAGCTTCTCTGCAGGACATTTTTTCAATACTTTTGCGAAAGGGCATCTACACACACAGGGCATCTGAGAACAGAAGTGTCTGAGATGGCGGAGGCGGTGTGTGTGAGTCTGTGTTGAGTATTTATAGAGTTGTAGAAAAGGAGATATCTGCGATCAGACCTGAAGTGTAATTTATCTTGGTTCATTTGGTCAGGCTGGAGAAAGTGAGTAACTGTCGTGTGGGTTGTACTCCTGTAGAGGTGTGATCAGCTCAAGAGGAGCAAGTCGATTAGGTTTTCTCAAATGGTCACACAGTGGGAAATACACGAGGATAATGGCAGCCATCTTGCCAAAACGATAAGAGGACTATTTACAACTTATTTACAACTTTTTTAGTACTCTGTAGAAATCCAAATTGAATGGGGAAGCCATCTCAGACTTTTTGAATAATTTGTGACAGTATTAATTCAATAACCGCAGCGGGAAAAAATCCTGTGACTCTCCTAACGCCTTATCTGTAGACGGTGACACCATAAGCCAACTAAAAACAATAAGTCAACTGGAAATTATGAAACTACCTCAGAATTGTTCAAGTTTTTTATTGAGCCGCTAGCACCGGTTCTCCAGAAAGTTTTCATACAGGGCATTACAGAAGGCTGAGCTTTCTGCCAGCATGGCACAGGAGGTTATTGAAACCTAAACTGAAAAAGAATAAATTTATGATTGAAAACTGTAGGCCTTTCAGTTTACTAAATAATGACGACAAACCGTTAGCTTGTATATTTGCCAAGAGATTTAAATTTATCTGAGACTCCATTATAGATTGATTGATTGAAATATTTATTCAAATATGTAAAGAAAAAGATAGCAAAATATAATATTTAATAAACAACAGATTAAATGAGACGGATAGCAAATAGACAGCGTAAAAGGGAAAAAATTTCAAAATAAAAGGCATAAGGCACAAGAAATGAACAAGAACTCCATGAGATGGTTTACACAATCGAAAAAGGAGTGAGAAGAAGTACAAACTTATGTAATCACACTACTTCTCCGTAAATCATTGATTGTATGATAAACAAACTGTAACCCCTATAAGCACCCTGTGATTGATGATGAGGAAAATCAATCAAAAGGTTTTAATTCAAAATCACAATTTCTCCCCTTAATGTCATTTTATTTGGAGTAGTGGGGATATTTTGCATAAACACAGAAGCCTTTGAACTTATTTTCATCCCTCACTTTAACTTCCCTGTCACAGTGAAGGAATTTACGTCTGGTGCTTTGAATCTGTGCTGGGGGTTTTCTTGCCACGCAGATGTGATGGCACCTGTTGACACTCAGCTCTCCATCCCATGAGATTAATAACAAAACCACCCGCTCCATGTTCAAAAATGATGGCCGCCAAACCCTGCTTCGTCATTCTGGAGTGAGTTTGTGAAAGATATTCTCTGGTCGCAGGTCTGGCCCATGGATACTGTATTACTATTAAATTCAGATAGGTCTCTTTCAAAGCCATTCACAATATCTAGCCTGTCAAATACTTCCTGACTACCCTGACTTCCGACATAGATTGAAGCTGCTCTCTTTGTGCATCACACACAGAAACTGTGCCTTGTTTTTTTTCTGGCATTCAAATACACTCAAAAGTTCTGTAAAATACTTCTCCAGATTTATTCTGAACACTTTGATTCAAAACTTTGATTTGTTTTACAAAAATGTGTTGAATGAATTTTATAGTAATCATATAAATTTTAATGAAAATTCTTGTATGCCATTAATGAAAATATTTTTCTGGTTAAATAGGAAATGAAATCAATCTCAACAATAGACTATAAAAGTATTCCCTTTGGTATTTTATAGAGGACACACAATTGGATACGAAGGTAAATTTTTAATCTATTCTAGAAAAATCTTTCATCTTCAAGGCCAAATTTATAAAGACTCCGCCCCTCTTCAAAAACTTTTTCAACTTATTTCGACTTAACACCAATTCCCTGAGGGAAATAACATTTGAGTGGGCTTAGCTTTATGTTTTTCTGAAGTACGACTTCTGAGGGGCCTTCATTTATTAATAATGATAATAATAGATTTAATTTATAACGCACTTTACATTTGGATCAAATCTCAAAGTGCTACAAAGTAAAAGCAGATAAAAGCATCAATAAAAAATAAAATAATAGCTATATAAAAACTTGACAAAAAGCAGCAATGTTAATTAAAGTTATAGGTTATATAAAAAGAAAAGTTTTATGTCCTTTTTTAAATGTGTTAGTTGTCTGTGGAGCCCTCAGATGGTCAGGTAGGGCATTCCACAGACAAGGGTGAGAGAATTTTTGAATTTATTTTACTTAATTCATTTTATTTTATACAGAATAGTGTCTGATTTCTGAATTCTTTTTTTTTCTTTTTTTTTGGTCCTTATGCCTGTTTCTGTCTATTAATTTCTGTTTTGTGATGAGTGTCGGTCCTCCATAAATGAAGGGGGGAAAGCAAGCCGTGGCTGCAAACTTCCGGTGACGTAACATGCTCGGAGCGTCCCAGACCTGCGTCATTACGTCAGCTTTGGGATGCCCGGAAGTGTCCGGCTTTGTTTACTTTCTCCTCTTTGTCCGCTAAAAAATGTCAAAAAGACGCTGGAAAAGTGGCTCCAGTCGCAGCATGCGGTCGGTGATCGACGACCATTTGTCGGCCGCTGCTCAGGAGATCTTCCGGCTGCTGGAGGAGCATTCACATGCAGCCGTTGAGGAGCTTAGAGGGCTGGTAACGGAGCAGATCACCGCCGCCGTGGAGCAAATCCTCACAGTGTTTGAGGAGACCAGAGCGACCGAGGGAGATGCGGAAGAGCCAGGTGAGAGTCTGTGAGGCTGAAAGTAGTGGAATACAACCGTATTACTGAAGTACAGTACTTGGGAACAGTTGTTAGGCACTTGTGCACGACTACAATTTTATGGTAAGCTTGTATTCTCCCTGAAGTAAAATGTGTTCAGTACTCCACCAAACTACAATTCAACAGATAGCAAAAAGCCCTTCAAATGTAAATCATTTTATGCTACATTTACTTTCCCCTCTTACATCTCAGAGGAATAATTGTTTTCTCTCCCATACGAGATTAGTTACTGGTTAGCTTCAGTTTAAATGTTTGTTGTCCGCCGGGAAATTACTATTTAAAACATATTTAAAGCAAAAGTTCGTATGGACACTATATTCCTTATGCCATCTTAGAACAAATAACTTCATATTTAGCATACAGACATAAGACTGGTATTCATCTGAACATCTAAGTTCCAGAAAGAAAGAGAGGATGAGGTTTCAGTAAATGCTGACAGACAAGCAAACCTATAGCATTTAAATCCTGGTCTGAGTCATAACGGGACAACAAGTAGATGATCACCTTTGCTCTTCTCTGTAGAGTTGTGTCTCTCTGTCGGCGTCAGGAGTCTCTCAGACAGAAAACATCTGAAGCACAACATCTCTGTTAACACCTTACTGAAGGAACCTCTGCCGGGCACTTCTTCCAGACCAGATAACATTCCTGGACCAGATCAAAGCCCAGCCTCTCTTGAAGATCTGTCTGGGGAGGATGAAAATGACAAAGGGGATACCCTTCACTGTTGCAAAGTATGCGGAAAGTTTTTTGAGCGGAAAGGCTTTCTGATGAAACATGTGGAGAAGCATTTGAAGGAGGCAGAGTGTCTTTGTGGTCTGTGTGGTGAGAGTTTAGAGTCCAGTGACAGTTTGAAGTTACACCTCCAAATGCACCGCGACAACAGCAGGACCTGCAACATCTGTGGCAAGAAGTTCCCATCAGTCCGAGCTCAGGAGACACACCAAAGGCTGCACACTGGAGAGAAACCGTTCAACTGCCACGTCTGCGGCAAAGTCTTCAACCAGAAGGGCAACATGGTGACACACATGAGGATCCACACGACAGAGAAGCTATTCAAATGCACCAGCTGCCACAAAGAGTTCAGCCACAACGGCTCTCTGGAGCGTCATATGAAGGCCCACGATGGAGAGGCAACCTTCAGCTGCAAAGTCTGCAGCAAAGAGTTTAGCAAGAGTGCCGACTTGAGACGGCATACTAAGAGCCACGAGACCAACAACACGCCCGTCAGAAGCAGACGCAGGAAACCGAGTCTGACTCCTTCTCACTGCTGCAAGGTCTGCGGGAACGCCTTTCACAATAAAGGTAACTTTGTGCGTCATGCAGAGACTCATATAAACAATCCTGAATATCGCTGTGGTGTGTGTGGAGAGCAATCAGAATCCTCAGAGAGTTTGCAGCTTCACGTCCAGAGTCACAGAGAAGACGGCAGGATCTGCGATATCTGCGGCATCAGCTTCAGGGACATGGAAATCCACATGAGGACGCATACAGGCCAGAAACCCTTCAATTGCAAAGACTGCGGCAAGGACTTCCCCAGGAAAGGCTCTCTGGAGAGACACATGAAGTTACACGCTGGCGAGCGACCTTTCATCTGCGAGTTTTGTGGGAAAACTTTTATTGAAAACACCGTCCTAAGGAGACATATCAAGAGCCACACGGGAGGAAAGCCAAGGATTTACTCCTGCGAAGTCTGTGGCAAGAAGTTCGCAATGAGCCAACATCTGGACGTGCACAAGAGGATTCACACTGGGGAGAAGCCCTACACCTGCAGGGTGTGTGGGAAAAATTTCCGGCAGATCGGTAATCTGGACTCCCACATGAGGATCCACACAGGTGAGAAGCCGTTCATCTGCAGCTTGTGTGGCAAAAGATTCCGCCAAAAGATCTCACTAGAGACACACGAGAGGTTCCACAAGAAGGAGAAACCGTATAGCTGTCAGCTCTGCACAAAAGGCTTCGTTCAGAAGATTGACTTGAAGAGACATATGCTTACACACACTGGGGAAAAACCATACAGCTGTCGGATCTGTGGGAAGAGGTACCAGGAGAAACGCTCCGTTGATTCGCACATGAAGGTTCACACCGGAGAACGAGTCACCAAAGATTCCCCAACTCCTAAACCCCTGGAAGGAGTTCACGCCGACTTCATCCAGCTTTGATTTTTCATATTTTATCAACAAACATATTTTAAGCACTCTTCCTTTTAAGTGTGTTAACAAAATCCTGTTTCCGTCTTTAATGATCTCTTTGTTACCTGTTGATGTCCCCTAAGGGAGCGTTGCAGGAAATGTTTTTGCAAAAAGGGTTCCAGTTCTTAATCAAGTCCCTGCTGTGGGGATTGTTATCAGGGTGGAACCACAATGCTCACTGCCGCTATTTGTCCGCTGTTGGGACACATTTTCTGGAAGTTTTCGTGTTTTCTCAGATTCAGAAGAAATAAAACAAGAACATTTAAGAAGGATTTTGGGGCTCTTTCAGCCTGTCTTTGAAGATGAAGGAAGAACTTCACTTAAGAATACTACTTTCTCTCCACTGATGGTCCACTGGAACTAAATGTGTCTCTGTATAGAAGGTGATACGACACTTAGGATCCAGGTTTGATCAGTGCAGTAGACTCCACCCTGGCAGTCCCTAGACCATCTAGGTGATGTTGGACCAAGGTGTTCAGGAAGTTCACAGGAAACTATTATGCCAACGAAGGTTTGCATAATGACATTCGCTAACTTGTGGTAAAAATGCATTAATAGTTTTTGTTTCCATGGCTGAAGTTTTATACTGGTATGACAAGGTTGATTCTGATGCATTGGCTCAACAAATCAAAGTTCACCTGAAGGTTTCCAAGGATGCTGGGAGAGAATCTGCTCTGGGGTGTATTTCAGGAAGTGGGTTTTGACAAACTGAGTTTAACCCTAAGCTCTGCATTGATCAACCCTAAGATGAAAAACACAGAGTTTAGGTTCTGGAGTTGTTGATCTGAGTTAGTTCAATCAACTGTTGAGTTTTTCAACTCTGAATTAAACATGTGCACGAGGATGATCAAAAGCCATCATCGATGGAGCTCAGAGACGGCGATTCACCGTGGTAACCAGTGAGACCCCACGGTCGCCATGGTTCACGCATTTGAGCCGTGAAGCTTTAAGTTTTAATTCGCTCAAAGGAGGATATTAATTTTAAATAGTCTAAATGTGGCTTCATCTGAGAAGGAGAGCAAACAGTTGTGGGGTGAAATTGCTGCCGGAGAGAACGCATATTAGTTTTACTGCAACTCTCTGAATATTATGTGTGAAATGATGATGGAATGATATTTAAAGTATTTTAATTTTCCTTTATAGGTACTAAGTGCACGTAAAAGCAGCTGAAGATGAAGTACAAATGTATAGTTAATCCTGGGTGAACACAGAACTCGTTAAAGCTTTTGTTTTAAGCATTTTTATAAGTAAGTCAGTAAGTGTTTCTTTTCTTCGTAGCTTTAATATCAAATATTCATCGTTGTTGTAGAAAAACCTTCCGTTTGAGAAAAACCCCAGAGCGATGCCAGGACTTTACTGGGATATGAGAGACGTCTGCGGTGTGTGATAGGTCAGCTGTACGGCTGGATCATGTCATTCCGATAAATCATGGAATGAAATCATGTGCAATCTGTTTCTTACAGTCCTCCTCTTATGTCAATCTATAAACATGGCATATGTGACGGACGTGTCGCGTCTGTCGGCTCTGCTTCAGGCTCAGAGGGAGGAGGGGTCCGGAACCAACTTAAAGTTTGTTGAAGTAAACCTGCCAGAGAGAAGGTTAGGTTCACAGAGTAAGTCGCTGTTATAACTGACACAGAGTTGAACGTATCTCAGGGTTAACAAACTCAAAGTTTGCAGTAAACCTGGTCTGTTTTATCTCTTTGGATCACACATAGGAATGTATAAAATCAACCTACTATGATATCCGCAAATTCTCTGGGATTTCGCCCATGGTTGTACGACATTTTGAATCCTTCAACATGTGTCAAAAAGTTCTTACATTTTTAAAGAACTATTAAATAAATTTTAATTGTTGCTTCTATGAAAACAACGTATCAAGGAAAAAGTTTTTTGAGTTATCGACTTAAAACTGAGGCATTCAGTAAGACGTCTTAAGCGATGCAGTTACGCCGTTGTCTCATCACACCATTTGGTCTGGTCATGAGGTTTACGACTGGGTGGGCTTGCGTAAGGCAAAACAGATTAACATTCTGCTTTAAAACTATAAGATGCTTGCCGACAGCAATTCAAGACGAAACCGATTATGGATCTGCTTTTAAAGTAATGTTTTGTAAATATATACCCATGTGAATATGTAACCTTTTAGGATTTTACTGCTCCAGTTGAAATCTGCTACAACGTAATCCTCCATGACGGAGGTAATAAAGATTATTTTTTTGTATTATTGCGTGGTGAGTCCCTTAATGAAGCCATCATTTACCAAGAATGTTCTGTGTTGCCTTTGTGTTCGGTTATTAAAACATGAATAATAGTTTATTAAAAACGTCATGTTGATGATGATGTGATCCATTCCTGATCTAATCATTTGTTTCTTGAATCATAGCTAATAAAGTGGAAACATGGAGAAAAATATTAGTCAACGATATTTTTAGTTTTTTTCTAAAAATTGCCTCTTTCACACAACACCCTGATAATCGTGTGCTTTTACAAACAAAGATTAAAGAGGCTGTAACAGAATAATCTTCCTCGCTTGAGAAAATAATAAAATAGTTTTATTGTTCCTGTTTGACTTCCTGTTAACAGTTTGTCACGTTTTCATCAACTGGACTAACGTCTGAGAACAGGGGGGTATTTTCAGTTTGTTAACACTGAGATGAGAAAACTCTCGAGTGAGTTACCATGTTAACTTCCTTTTTGAGCCTAACCTGCTCGGGCATTATATATAGGATTAACTATATATTTGTATTCCATTTTCAGCTGCTTTGATGTGTGCTTAGTGCCAATGAATGAGAAAAAATGTATAATTTTAATAAAAATTAAAAATTAAACCCCACCCTATTTTGTGCGAAATGACCGGGTTAAACGTTCTGCATAAATTAAATTTAAAGAGAGGAAAAACCTAAAGTGCCAGAAAGACTGGAAGGGTGGGTGATCGAAGAGTGATCCAGAAGGGACAGAAACGATAATTGTGTCTGCCTAAAATGAAATTCTTAATTCCAGCATAAAGTAGACAGAGGGCAACCTTTACCAAAGCTGCTCAGTTTAGCGCTGCTTCAGAGCGTTTTTTAGTTCCCAGATTTTTCTCACTGCTAACTATTGCATTTTGTGTATTATTTTTATATCGTTAATAACACGAAAAAGCACTCAGAGTGTGTAAACCTCTAGGAAGGGCCCAAACCTACCTCTGAACCTACTTTATTTCTTCCTTTCTCAGTCTATTCATGTGTTGAGCACATTGTTTTATCTCAGCTCCACAGTCCTAGACTTCGAGCAGGGCATTTCTTAGAGAGAATTAGAGAATTGTATTAGAGAGAATACACAATGTCTGTGTAAGATTCAGACACAAACAGACACTGCTGATTCATTTCCTGATCCTCTCCGATATAAAACCTCAAAGAAACAAGACAAAACAGAACCCATGGTCTGGTAAAAATGCATGCAGTTTCCTCCATTAATGTCTGAGTTATTACCAGTCTCTAAATCTACTGACAACTCCAACAAACTCTGAGTATCTTTCAAACAGTCTGTATCTGGTCGTCTCCTGCACCTGCCACTTCAGCATCTCTGTTCAGCCCACTGAGCCTCCAGCATTAAAGGCACATCAAAGTAACAAAGGCCTCAATAACGAACACAGTTTCAAGAGAGCGCCTCGCCACATTGTGACGACAGTACTCCAAACGGCTTTTATTTTAAATGCTGTGAAACATGTCACCAAAATGTAATTATCTGTTTGATATGCCAAAGCCAATCTGTGAGCTTGACCATTTAGTTGCTGGTTGATGCAGCAAAAAGATTAGGAGGAGATGGTTAGATGTATTAAGCCATGCGTGTTTATTCTTTAATATCAAATGTGAAGGGATCAAGCATCACACGTTTGGAGTCTTACAAGCCAACAGGACGAATGTAAAATTGTGCCTTTTATTATCAGTGACTTAATTTGACTATTTACAAGTGTTTTCCAAAATATTATGGTTCCGTTGTTATAAGACAATATAGGTATAATACACTAATCAAAAAAATGAAGGGAACACTTAATTATTGCAGTATGACACCAAGTCAGTTAAACTTCAGGGATGTCAATCTGTCCATTCAGGAAGCTCAAGTGATTGTGAATCATTTTCACCTGTTTGTGTGTCTGAAAGTGAAAACAGGTGCAATGGAGAGGCAGAAGCATGACAACCCCCAAAAGGGAATGGCTCTGCAGGTGGTGGCCACAATCCATTTCTCTCTACTTATCTTTCCTGACTGACTCTTCTCTAGTTTTGGGTTCTGCTGGTGCAACTGCAGCCAACTGACACTGAACCGGTAGTCCAGCTCATCCACTCCTGGAGGAGCTGGACTACCGGTTCAGTGTCAGTTGCGTGCAGTTGCAAGACGGTTTGCTTTGTCTCCCGGCACAGTCTCATGAGCATGGAGGAGATGCCAGGAGACGGGCTGCTACACAAAGAGGGCTGGACAGGTCCGTAGAAGGACTACAACCCAGCAGCCGGACTTGTATCTGCTCCTCAGTGTGAGGAGGAACAGGAGGAGCACTTCCAGATCTCTACAAAATGACCTCCAGTGGGCTACTGGTGTGATGGTTCTGACAAAACTGTCAGCAACAGACTGCATGAGGATGGCATGACGGCCCGATTCCTCTACTTGGACCTGTGCTCACAGCGCAGCATTGTAGGGCTCAATTGGTGTTCACCAGAGAAAACCAGAATTGGCATGTTCGCCCCGGTGCACTGTTCTCTTCACAAATGAAAGCTTGTTCACACTGAACTCATGTGACAGGCGTGAAAGAGACTGGAGATGCTTTGGTGAGCATAACGCGTGTCATCCACCAGACCTAGTCTGCTTGACTACTAACACGGTTCAGCATTCACAATAACATTCAAACAGTGATGACTGCCGTGCAAGGCGCCACATGCTCATCAGGAGCGGTAGCCATTCACACCAATGGAACAGCCATTGGTAGCAGCCTGGGGTTGAGTATCTTGCTCAGGGACACTTTGACATGTAGACTGTAGTGGCCGGGGTTCGAACCAGCGACCTTCAGATAAGTGGACAACCACTCTCCCAACTGAACCACTGGTCTCAGCCATGGTCTGGTGTAGCATTTCCTAGGAGGGGGGTCTCACAGAACTCCATGTGTTTGTCAACAGTACCCTGACTGCCATCAGGTACAAGGATGAAATCCTCAGAACCACTGTCAGACATCACACTGGTGCAGTGGATCCTGGGTTCCTCCCGGTGCAGGACAATGCTCTGCCGCATGGTCAGAGTGTGCAGGCCGTTCCTGGGATTAAGGCATCGATACCATTGAACGGTCCTTATGTTCCCCAGACGTGTATCTAATTGAGAACCTCTGCGAAGTTGTGTATCGTGCATTTGACACTGACAAGTCGGGCATACAGATCGTCCAGGAGATCACTGATGCTCTGATCCGAGTCTGTGAGGGGATTCCTCAGGACACCATTCGTCGACTTATCAGACGCCTGCCCAGACATTGTCAGGATTGCCTTCAGGGGGTCAAACACGCTACTGAGACACATTATGAGTTGTTGTGATGGAATTTCCGCCCGCGGGCTCTTTATGTGATTTAAAAATGTCACTTTGATTTGGGTGTGATTTAGAATCCGTCCCTCAGTGGGTTTAAGATTTTGGTTTCCATTGACGATTCTTTCTACATTTTCTTTTCAATGAATGAAACTGTGTTTTTCAATAAAACTTTTTTACCTTAAATGATTTATTCATCGAAATCCGATATGTGATTTGATTGTTCCTGTAATTATTTTAAGCAGTCTATACTCTAGCCTGAATTTATTGTCACCAAACCTATCCTAACCTAATTTAACGTAGCCCAACCCAATCTATCTAGCCTAACTTAATCTAACCTAAACCAGTCTGGACCTAAATTAACTTAATCCATTTTAGATCAACCCAATATAATGTAACCCAACTCAATCTACTGTAATCTAACATAACCCAAACTTAATCTAACACTAATGCAAATGTAACCTGATATAATCTAATCTAATTTTACCGAATCTAATCTGTCAATGGTTATAATGTTAAGGATTGATAAAATTAATATCACACAATATTTTGACTATTATTTCATTATCGGGTTTTATTTGTTACATTTGGGATTAAACCCCATTTTAGCCATTTATTGACCATCATTGCATCTAAACAACAACTTTTGGGTCGTCGTTCTTCCTCTAGTCCAGTAGTTCTCAACCTTTTTGAGTCTCGACCCCCAAGAATAACTTTCGTTGGCGTTCGAAAAGTTATTTTCGAACACCACACACTACCACCGCGCTCGCCCGCGCCCCCTTTATCCCTTCCCTCCTCCATCCCAGGGTGCTGAAAGCAAAAGCGGAGCAGAAGGGTGAAAGACCAACTGAGAAATTCACTTTGATTTCTTATTCTTCTCCCTTTTATTGTTGTAAATAAAACTCTGGCTCTAATTTCACATTCCTCTGATTGCAGAAATGGAAAGATGGCGGGAAAACAAAAACTAAGTGAAGCGAAGCGTGAGAGAGAAAATAAAAGAGAGCTGCAGCAGCTTTGTATCTGTGGATGAGAGCTTTATTTCTGAATCATATGATGAATAAATGTACATACTTCTCAATAGTTATTGGTTTTTTCATGAAATTCTGTTTAATTTCGTAACTTCTATATGTTAACAGCGTTCGGTATCCTTTTCTGACACTGGACAGAATATCTGCCGGTACCGGCCTCAACGCCTTGCCCTTCTCAGGTGGTGTTGCTGTCAGGCTTTCAGGTGACTCACCTTTAGACAGTTTGTGCTGACCCAAGTCTTGAGCTGGAACACTCCATTTTTCATCAATGTGACAGCTAAGTTAACCCGCTGCAGCTTCTAGCTAAATCTTCATCAGCTTTTTTATGCTGTGTGTGTCTGAAGAAAATCTCATGCGCTCACAATTTAACTCATACAAACTCAGTTCATGAAATTAAACCAGACGGAAACCAGTCCCTATTTAAAATCATGTTATTTAATATTTATTTTGTAATTTTATAGATTTTTTATAGAAACGCTGCTCTAGTCTACCAGCGGGCGAAGTTCGTCGCGTCGCTTCGCCACCATCTGAGCGAACAGTCGTCGGCCCGGAACTGTGTTTGCGTCCCTACTGGCTCTCTGTCTGCGGAGGATGTGCGCCATCCAGCTGCTGCGGGGTGTCCGTGCGTGAGCGCATCAGCGCCGCCGCTGAGGAACTTCTGCGGCGGCTGGAAGAAGGTGAAGAAGCGGCTGAAGTGTCCGCGCTTGGAGTGCAGCTCATGGAGCGGCTGCGGAGGAGATTGTCGCTCCGTCCGAGAAAAAACCATTGTGGAGTGCGCGTGGAGCGGTCCGGGTGGGAGGTGTGCCGCCAGAAGAGGCTTCTTGATGCTGGAGAGAGCAAATCCGTCTTTGCAACCTGAACTTAGAGTACCAGGACAATAAAGAAGACATGAAAGAAATCAAAAGATCAGATTAAAATTTGTTTTTTAATCCCAAAGGGGATGTTTGGGGATCTTCAAGAGGGTATTCAGCTAAAAGGGGATTCATCTACTCCTGCTTTAACTCCATCTATTAGTAACAAAACAATAGAAAATACAACTCTAGTCAGAGTGCAGACTCTTGAGGTAAAAATATAAGTATTTGTTCTTTCTAGAAAGAGAATTAGAGTATAAACTCTGACATACAACCAACGCATTCAGGTGACAACAGTGAAGGACATTTCTACATAACTGAACCGTGAATCAGACGGAATAATCAGCAGAAGAAAACGTCCAAACTGAGGAAACTGTTGAACAAATTTACACAGCACTGTACACTTTAATAATATTGTGACCTTTGAAGTTCGTGAATGATACTGTATATAGTTTTTCTAAATAAGTTTTGATCAGTAGCAAGTCTGATATTATTTGGAACATGGTACAATTAGAGTATAGATGTGTTGGAGTAACAAAATAGAAAAGGTTGTATTAAAAAAGCATGCTGTGGTGTACACCGTTAATAATCCCTCTAGACGCTGCTAAACTTGACCAATATAATTTTATTATTAATAATAATAATAATAATAATAATAATAATAATAATAAAGCTCTCTCGAAGCATGTAATGTTTACCTGATTTTCTGGAGGTTCATCAGTGAAACTGTCTACGTGTTCATGAACTCGCACTAGGTGGGTTTCTGGCCATAAACTGTCAGGCTACCTGTGAAGATAAACATCAGTGTATCAATAATTTATTCGATAATTAATATGCGATCTGCTGTTATGTTGGTGTGGGGAGGGGGGCTGCAGCAGGTGTCTGGTGGTCCCATCGAAGTGCCTGCTGCCTAAGTGTGGGACTGGGTTGGGGCACCACAGTCATTTCATCGATTGTGGGTCCTATGATGGGCATCGTTGGCCAAAACCCCCTGGCCCGCCCATCATCTGGGTGTGGCGCTTTCTCTTGTTCGGCGCAGCCTCACTCAGATGTATGGCCTCTTCCTATCCTCGCGTTTGGTGGCACCCGCCGCGTGGCGGCCCATGGGGTGTTTTGCCAGGGCCTTCCCACTAGGGTCGAGACTTGTGCTGGATCCTCATGGCTGTGTGGTGTCTCTGGCTATGTGCTACGGCAATAATGGTCGGGTAACTTCTTGGGCCTGTTCGTTGTACCGTGGGCCCAGTGGTACTGTGGGCCGTATCCTATGTTCTCATGGCTTGGGGGGGGGACTGACCGGACTATCCAGCTTCGGTTTGACTCTGGAGGGGACCCTGTGCACTGGTGAGGGCCTTGCTTCATGATCCTGGCCCAGCACACCATCTACTATGACCCGATCCTAAGTGTTGATCGGGATCCCCAGTGGCTACTGAGCCAGTATTGGACGTTGAAACCACCGCTGAGTGTTTCTGTTCTCTGAACTCTTTAGTCTCTGGGCTGGCCGGGGAACACAAACCACTACATGGGTTCGTTAATGTTCCTGCCTGTCCTTTTGTCATACTTTGTCTTATTCTGTCTTTTGTTTCACACAAATTGGTTTTTGGCCTCTTTGATGAGAAATAGGTATTACTTCCAAATAAAATGCAATAGGCTACGCTTGGTGTACGTACACACACTTGTATGCACATAAATCATAACTATCTGCTAAATAAATTACATATGTTTTTTTTTTGTCATTTAAAAAGGAACATTGCATGCCGGGGGAGGCAGTAGGACGCTATCGACAGTGTTCTGCTGGGAAACTTTTGGTCATGCCATTCATGTGGTTTGTTACTTTGACACATAGCACCTACCTAAAATTTGCTGCAGACCAGGTACCCCCCTTCATTGAAATGATTTTCCTAATGGCAGTGGCCTCTTCCAGCAGGATAATGTTCCTTGAAACACTACGGACATGGTTCAGGAATAGTTTGAGGAACACAAACAAACAGTTCAAGTTGTGGAATTGGCCTTCAAACACAGCCAAACCACCAAGGTTTGCTAAGGTCTTGGTCCCAGATACCACCTCACACCTTCAGAGGTCTGATGGAGTTCAGGCCTTGACGGGTCAGAGTTGTTCTTTTGGTTAGAGTAAGGTCTATACAGTATTAGGCAGGTTGTTATAATGATAAGGTTCATTTGTGTATTTGCCTCTTAGCTACTGTAGCTGGACCCAGCCTGACACCGCGTTCTAAATAAAGACAATGAGACACACTGCTGTGGATTTTAGGGCCTGGACTCTGAACGTTCCTGAATTTACCAAAATGTTATTTTTGAACTGTTTGTTTGGTTTTTCATCCGGTGTCACTTTGTTTCCTCTGAGTCTCTGAAGGATGTGGCGGTGATCCACACAGACCTCCTGTAAGCAGCCAATCCTTCAAACTGGAACCTTTCAGGGAATTTGACATGTTAACAGTGATGGTGACTCTCCACCGAATCTTCACAGTCCTTCACTTGCACACCAGTTACCCGCTTAACCAAGCAGCTCATTCATCCAAAGAGATGGTGATCCAGACAGTCACTGGATGCAGCCGATCAGAACTATGACATGTCGTCAGAGACAGAAGACCGAGCGCCACAGCTTGGTATCAGAAACAAATGTAATTACCAAACTGCAGCTCAAAGTTTCCTTTTGCCGGGAGTCCTTTCAGAATAAGAGAAACCTTGTGCGTCATGCAGAGACTTATTTCAACGCTTCTGAATATCGTTGTGGTGTCTGTGGAGAGCGACTGGAATCCTCTGAGAGGCTGCAGCTTCACATCCGGAGTCATAGAAAAACCAGCTGGATCTGTGATATCAGCTTCAGGGACATGGAAATCCACATGACAACACACACAGGCCTGAAGGCTCTCTGGAGAGACACGTGAAGTTACTCGCTGACGCGCAACCTTTCGTCTGCGAGATCTGTGGGAAGGCTTTTATTGAATACACAGTATTGAAGAGACATATTAATAGCCACACGGGAGGAAAGCCAAGGATTTACTCCTGCATAGTCTGTGGCAAGAAGTTCATCATGAACCAGCATCTGGACATGCACAAGAGGACTCACACTGGGGGCAAGCCCTACACCTGCAGTGTGTGTGGGAAAATCTTCCGGCAGAACGGCAACCGGGACTCTAACATGAGGGTCCACATGGTCGAGAAACCGTTCATTTGCAGTTTCTGCAGGAAGATATTCCACAAATAGATCTTGCCGGAGCCAAACGAGAGGTTCCACAAGAAGGAGAAACCGTAAAGCTGTCAGCTCTGCACCAAAGGCTTCATTCAGAAGATCGTCTTGAATGGACCTATGCTTACGCAGACTGGGGAAAAACCACACAGCTGTCGGATCTGTGGGAAGAACCCCCAGGAGAAACGCCCCGTGAATTCACACATGAAGATTCAAACTGGACGGGTGGACAAAGATTCACCGAACCTGAAACCCCAATGAGTTCATCCAGCTTTGATTTTTCATATTTAATCATCAAACAAATGTTGAAATACTCATCCCTTTGAAAGAGTTAAAAACATCCTCTTTCAATGTTTAATTCTCTCTTAGTAACCTGCTGATTCCCAGGATGGGAGTGTTGCAGTTTGTCATGAATAAAATTCCATGCTGTCAATGCAGAATGGAATGCATGTTACTTGGCCAATCTTTGTAGGCAGGTGGGCCCACAACTTTATTAATGTGTATTTAATGGGTTTATAGGGGACAAAAACTCTGGATTCAGGAATCCCCCCCCCCAAAAAAAAAACAATGATCACTTCCTGTCACATCGTACAGCTTTGCTATCAAATTTAATTTAAATCTTGAATTAAACTTTTTAATTCTGATTTTATCAAAATCAGTCGTGTAGTTTGAAAACAGTTCTCCCCAACATTTCAGCTTCTGTCTGGAGAGGGCTCAGAAAGATCCCCAACCGAAAACCAGGAGCCCCCCACTCCACCAACAACCTCTCCCCTCTGGCAGGAGACTGAGGGCCCTCAGGACCAAAATCTCATGCCACAAAAACATCTTTTTGCCATCTACTACAAGGAGCCCCCCCCCCCCCCCCCCCCCTTTATTGTACCTTTATTCTTTGCACTACTGCACTGTCACTTTTATTATATATTCATGGTGCATGTTTATTTTATTTTCCATTTTTATATCACGGTTCGATTTTTGTGACTGTCTGCTTTGCACCAAGATACCAGGTCAAATTCCTTGTAAGTGTGACCTACTTGGCAATAAACCGTCTTGTTTGATTCTTCTGACGTTGCCCGTTTATTTTTCTGTTTCAAAGTTTAACGAGTACTTCATGCTTGTTTGTTGTTGGGGTTTTTCTTTTTTACAGAGGAGAACATCTCGAAGTTGTAATAGAATCCTCAGAGACAAAATTCACAGTAGCTTCGCAACATGCATGCAATATTTTCGCTAGTTCTTGCAGAGCCCATTAGACATAAATTACAACTAGAACTAGAATTAGAAAACACACTCAGAGAGAAAACCTCTACCAATGTACAACAATACCCTAGGTTTAGGAAAAATTTATTCAGATTTCTTCATTAATTTCTGAGTTTTTGCCAGCCTCAAAATCTACCGACAATTCCAACAAACTCACTATTTCACATCAGCCAGTCGTCTACGGACCCCACCATTTCAGCGTCTCTGTTCAGCTCACTGATCCCACAGCTTCTGTTGCAAAAGAACATCAAAGGAACTCTTAAAACGGAACTCAGAAGATCAAAGGCAGAAATAGCCACATTTTGACGTTATAACTCCAAACGGCTTAATAATAATATTAATAATACATTTAATTTATAATGCACTTTACATTTGGATCAAATCTCAAAGTGCTACAAAGCAAAAGCAGATAAAAGCATCAATAAAAAATAAATAAAAATAACTATATAAAAGCCTGACCAAAAAGCAGCAATGTTAATTAAAGTTATAGGTTCTGCTAAAAAGAAAAGTTTTAAGTCCTTTTTTAAATGTCTCAGTCATCTGTGGAGCCCTGAGATGGGCAGGGAGGGCATTCCACAGACGAGGGGCAGCAGAACAGAAGGCCCGATCACCCATGGTGCTGAGCTTAGTCCGGGGAAGGAGGAGGCGGTATGAGTGGGTAGAACGGAGGGATCGTGTCGAGGTCAGTGGGGTGAGTAGTTCTTTTAGGTAGGGGGGTGCGTTACCATGGATGCACTGGGGAGTGAGGAGAGAGATCTTATAATCAATCCTGGTAGAGATAGGAAGGGAATGAAGAACGGGGGTGATGTGTTCGTGTTTACAAACTCTCGTCAGGATCCTTGCAGCACTGTTTTGAACATACTGAAGTCTTTGAAGACTTTTATCAGGGATCCCGATGAGAAGTGAGTTTCAGTAATCCAGTCTGGAGGAGACAAATGCGTGGACCAGCTTCACTCAAGGTGAGTGAAAACGGAGTTTGGAAATATTTCTGACCTAATGAAAGGAGATCTTGCAGATGTGTTTGATGTGGGATTCAAAAGTGAGTTGAGGGTCAAATCTTACGCCAAGGTTGGTGACTGATGAAGAGAGGGGGATGTCGTGACCAGAGAAGGTAATACTGGTTATGGAGGAAGACTGGGTCTGATGAGGGGTGCCACTTAAAATAGCTTCGGTTTTTGGAGCTGTTCAACTGGAGAAAGTTGTTTTTCATCCACACCTTTATCTCCTCCAGACAAGCGCGAAGAGTTGACAGGGGAGATGATGATGACGATGAGGATGGAGAGGCAGCGGAGGAACATGTGTCAGTTTTTATTTAGATTTGCGTGTCATCAGCGTAACAATGGAATGAGAGTCCATATCGACTGATGACACGGCCAAGGGGAGCATGTACAGTATGAAGATAATGGGGCCAAGGACTGATCCCTGGGGGACCCCACAGGTGACAGTATGTGTCCGGGATCTTGGCCTTCCAAGGGAAATGTATTCTACTCTGTCAGTGAAGTAGGACTGAAACCAGTTTAGGGCGGTGGCAGTGAGTCCAGTGGTGTGATGTAGGCGGTGTAGGAGTATTCCATGGTCAACTGAGTCGAAGGCAGCAGACAAATCAAGGAGAATCAGGAGGGAAGGTGAACCAGCATCTGCTGCCATCCGTAAGTCATTTGTGACTCTAAGCAGAGCTGTTTCTGTGCTGTGGGCGGAGCGGAAACAAGACTGAAAGGTTTTAAAGAGGTTGTTGTATTTGAGGTGGTCCTGGAGGTGGGCAGCAACTACTTTTTCCAGTACTTTGGAGAGGAATGGGAGTTTGGAAATGGGCCTGTAATTAGTAAAAACTTCTGGTTCGAGAGTAGGTTTTTTGAGGAGTGGTCTGATTATGGCAGCTTTTAGGGCAGAAGTAACAAAGCCGGTCTGGAGGGATTGATTTATTACAGCGGTGATCAGGGTATTATTATTTTATGACCTTTGCCTAGGAGGTTAATGTTTATCTGTTTGTTTCTGTTATAGTGATCAAGATTACAGACAAACTACAGGACCGATCTGCATGAGGTAGGTTTTGGAAAAATCCTAGATGCGATTTCACAAGATATAAAATAAAATAAAAATAATTAACCATTTGGAGTAGTGACATCACAATGTGGCAATGCTGCCTTTGTACCTTCGATGTCTTGATGGGAGTGGAGTTGGGGGCTTAGTTTCAAGACTTCTCATAATTCCTTTGATGTTCCTTTTGAGGTGGAGTGGGGGGCTCAGTTTCAAGGGTTCCTTTGGTTCCTCTGGGAATGAGGAAGGGTGTTCAGTGGGCTGAACAGAGACCCTGAAGTGGAAGGAGCAGGAGCCGACTGGCTAAACCTTATTAGAGAGATACTCTAATCATTCTCTCTGAGTGCTTTTTCAAGTTTTATCTGATTTTAAATGCTGTGAAGCAGGTAACTTCAATAATATTTCCTGCTCGCAAACTAACAGACAAGACAAACAAACATGAGTGAAAACAAAAAGCACTCATAAGGGCGGAAACTTCCGCCAAAGGCAAAATAATTCCTCTGAATCTATGTCCCCCTTAAACAGACATTGTGTTGTCATTTCCTGTTGTTCAACCTCGCCTAACCTTGCTCAATCCAACCTAACCTAATCAAAGTTCATCTTTCAACAACATATTTTGTCGTCGTTCCACCTCCAGTCCACCAGGTGGCGAGGTTCGTCTTGCCGCTTCGCTCTCCTCTGAACGAACAGTCGTCGACGCGGAATTCGGTGTGTGTTTACGTCCCCGCTGGCTCTTTGTCCGCAGAGGAGGAGGAGGATGTGCGCCGTTCAGCTGCTACGGGTATCTGTCCATGGGCGGATCAGCGCCGCGGCTGAAGACGTTCTGCTGCGGCTGGAAGAAGGTGAAGAAGCGGCTCAAGTGTCTGCGCTACGAGCACTGCTCACCAAACGGCTAACGGCGGCTGCAGAGGAGATTGTAGCTCTATTCGAGGAGACCGTGGCGGAGTACGAGGAGCGTGTGGAGCGGTCAGAGCGGGAGGTCTGCCGCCAGAGGAGGCTACTTGACGCGGTGTTGAAGCCCCAAGTCATGCTGGACAGAGCAGGTCAGTCCCTTTTACCTGGAGGACCCTGACTCTACACGCGCACACTGACTGACACTTCCGCACACCTTCAAAATAAACGTCCTGTCAGCTGGTTAAAATAACAGTAAGAGAAAAGAGAGGATTTCAGATTAAACGATGTTGTTTTTAACTTCAAAGGGGTCCTGGAGAATTAAGATGGTCTCCGGCTGAAAGGGGAATAATTTACTTCAATTAATTCCATCTAACACAGTGGCGTAGCGTGTGTTGATAGCACCAAGGGAAAAACAACTATTCTGCCCCTTAATCCATTGACCGCTGGCACTGCCTGGTTCCTTTAGTGTAATGAATTTCATATATATATATCTTTTTTTTCTGGCTGAAATGGACGATATTTTGTTTTAGAATTGAGATTACGATCCTCCGTGATGCTACCATTCAGTTTACATTATATTGCACTATTATTATGTACATGAGAAAAAATCTGTTTGGTAACACACATAGAATTGTGCGGGATCTTAAGGGTAAACTCCCATGGCCAAACCTGACCTATTCAACAGTGTTAACACTAGCTGACTTATGAGTACTGCTATATTATTTACCCTGATCACTCATGTCAGCAGAGTAAACGACTGTAAAATGGTCTGCTTTTGGCTCAATGTCCTTATAGCTGGTGTTTTAATCCTTCAAAAATAACAAACTGTCATCAGCAGTATAAATACATTTAAACTGGAGTCTTACTATTGACAAACTGCTTCATAAGCATCAACATCCAGAACTAAATCTAACCCTCCAAACTAACAGTTTCCCTGTATGGTTTTCAGTATCTATCTAGGCACCCGCTGCAACTCATTGAAATTTTGACTTTTGTAATAAAACATTTTTTTAATGCTAGTCATTGAACATCACAGTATCGGTATCTTCAAAGGGGGAAGTCACGCTATTAATAAGCGTGGTGTTATTCACACATAAGAATTTGAATGGGAAAGTACGGCTGTAATTAGTAAGAAAAATACTGTAAAATGTTACGTGGTAACATTTATTTGCCCCGTCATGTTGAAAACCTATATAGTGAGCTTGACTCATTTTAATGAAGTTGTTTGCCAGTCAGAGTCACATCTGAGAAATAACGAGAACAAAAATTATTTTAGTCACACCACACCCAAAATATTAAACAGATATAAATAAATAAACAGGCATTTCAGCATGGTAAAAGCAAATTACATCTGAGCACATTCTTCAGACTTTCAGTGTTTTTACAAAAAAAAAGGCCAAGCCAGCAATGAGAATGGAAGTGCGTGTGTGCAAGAAAAAAAAAAGGAAGATTCCAACAGACATGGTGCAGTACATACTGTTAAAAGTTTGTCCCAGTGTTTCCCCACAACCCCAAAATAGTCCAAACCATTGAATGCAACGCAAATAAAACAGTTAACACAAAAATATCTGCTCTGAGTTTTATCACATATCCCATTAAAACCAACCCAACTAGGAAGAAAAATAATACCACCTCTCAGTCCAATGTATGCAAAGGAAATAATATCTGTTTTATTCATGGTACTGTACACCATGCAGTCAGTCCATTATTTTATAGTGTATGTCTTTTAACTCAGCCAGGCCCAAAACTATGAGAAACTTCTTTTGGAAAGGGGAATAATTCAACTGAGTTTCCTTGTCACAAGTTATGACTCCTCTGCCGACCCGAGCAGGAACAAACGTGAACTTTTACAGGTATTTCAATTCCAAGGTATGCCCTCTTGCACTGATCTTCTTTCTTCCCCAAGTGGTTTTCAGTCCTTGTGGCGTAATGTGATGCTGTTTTTGGATAAATAGATGGATGAGGCTATTAGCTGTGAGAAATATTATTCTCTCTGACAGGTGATGACGTGATGTGCTTCTGGCTTGCTACTGTGTAGAATGTTCGAACACAAGGAGATTTTTGTGTGGAGGGGTAAGCGTGCTACTTTTAATTTGTTGCCACCATTTAATTTTTTTTTTCTTTGGAAATTTGGTGCCCAACAGAATTCTGCTCTTGGGGCAACCGCCCCAGTGTTCCCGTCCATGCTACGCCAACGGTAACACAACAATAGAAGGTATGATGTCCCTTGTTAGTTCTAGTAAACAGGGTAAAGGTACAAACTCTGATAAGTGATGAAAGTATAAAGGTGAAAACACGGAAGGACACTTCATAACTGAACTGTGAATCAGACTGATAAATCAGCAGATAAAACATACAGAGCCATAAAGTGATCAGCATTACATAATTACCACTAACAGGTGAAGGGCATAGCATTGATTGTCTGGTGGCTCTGGGTCAGAGTATCTCCAGAACCGCAGGTCTTGCTGAATGTCCCTGGTATGCAAGAGTTGATGATGACCAAATTGGGATAAGGAAGGACTATTGGTGAAAAGGAGACAGGTCATGGGGCACCCAAGGCTGATGCGGAAGGGGAAGTGTAGATTAGCCAATGTTGTCTGATCTCATAGAATAAACTACTGTATCATAAAAGGGTGGGAAAATAATGCTGGTGGTGATAGAAAGGTATTGGAGTGAACATGCCGACCGCTTTCCACTTCTGAAAGCTCCTACAATGACGCATAAGCATCAGAACCGGAAGACGGAATGATAAAAGAAGGAGGTTTGGTCTGACAGATTTTATTTTAACATCCTGTGCATGGCTGGCTGTGTGGGCCTCACGTACCTATGCAAGAGATAGCAACAGGATGCATTATAGGGAGGGGGCAGTCCAGGGGAGGCAGTTTCATGCTTTGGACAATATTCTGCTGGGAAACCTTGAGTCTTGCCATTCATGTGGATGTTACTTTGACACATAGCACCTACCTAGACATTGATGCAGATCCCCTTCATTGAAATGGTATTCCCTAAAGATGTTGGCCTCCTCCAGCGGTATAACATTCCCTGACAAACTTTAGTAATGTTTCAGGAATGGTTTTATGACCACAACAACCAGTTCAAGGTGTTGATTTGGCCTTCAAACACCAATGGTCACAATCCAATCCAGCATCTGTGGTATATTCTAGACTAACAAGTCTGGTCCATGTAAGACCCGCCTCAAAACTTCCAGGACTTAAAGGATTATCTAAGGTCTTGGTATCAGATACCACAGCACAGCTTTAGATACCTGATGGAGTCCAGGCCACCACGGGTCAGAGTTGTTCAGTTGGTAAAAGGGGGTCCTACACAATATTAGACAGGTGGTTGTATTTCGTGTTTGATTGGAGTATTTGCCTCCTAGCTACTGGAGATTTAAAAAGCCAGACACTGCATTGTAAATAAAGACTGATATTATTTATGTTACACTATTCTGCTGGTTTAAGGGCCTGGACGCTGTATTTTCCCGAATTTACCAAAATTACATTCTTGATCTGTTCGTTCACTTCCATTAGAGTTAATCTGGTGTCATTTTGTCTCCTCAGAGTCTCTGCAGGAAATGGCAGCAATCCACGCAGACCTCGAGCCTCCAGTCGATCCTTCATACTGGAACCAGTCAGAGAATGAAAGAGTTGACAGTGATGTTGCCTCTCCACTGATGCCTTGCTCTCCTTCACCTCCTTACCAACCGCCTGCTTCACCGAGCAGCTCAGTCATCCAAAGCGACGACGATCGAGACAGTGACTGGACGCAGCCAATCAGAACTATGAGACGTCGCAGAAGACCGGGAAAAAAGACTGGGTGTCCACAGCTTGCAGTCAGAAACAAACGTAAGCGCTCAACTCCAGCTCAGAGTTTCCTTTGCCAAGTGTGCGGTCGATCTCTGCAGGGGAAAGGCTTCTTGCTCAAACATGTCCTGCAGGTTTGCGCCAAGGACCCGGACTGTCGCTGCGGCTTCTGTGGTGAGCATTTGGACTCTGTAGAGGAGCTGACGACTCACCTACAAGCACACCAGGAGAAGAGTAAAACCTGTTCCTTCTGCGGCAAAACCTTTCGCTCGATTTTGGCGCAAGAGCTGCATGTGAGGCTGCACACTGGAGAGAAACCGTACAGCTGCGATGTGTGCGGCAAGAAGTTCAGCCAGAAGGGCAACCTAAATTCACACATCCGTGTCCACGCTGCTGAAAAACCCTTCAAATGTAAAGAATGCAGTCGGTCCTTCTGTCAGATGACGTCTCTAGAGCGACACATGCAGGAGCACAGTGATGAGGAGGTCCACACTTGCGGTGTATGCAGTCTACAATTCAAAAAGCACCGTAGCCTAGAGCGACACTTGGCAACGCATCAGGATGACGCTGCTGACAAACCAAGGAAACGTAGTAAATTAGTGGCCGCTTACCACTGCAAAGTGTGCGGGGACACTTTCGATAAGAAAGCTTTTTTGTTGAAACATGCAGAGACTCACCTGCAGGACTCAGACTGCTGCTGTGGACTCTGTGGTCACCAGTATGAGTCTGCCAGCAGCCTTGCCGCTCACCTGCGCTCCCACAGCGCAATAGGTAACACCTGTCATGTCTGCGGGAAGAGCTTCCCAGCCCACGCTGCGCTGGAAATGCACTTGAGGATACACACCGGCGAGAAACCATTCACCTGCAGCTTCTGCGGGAAGGCCTTCAACCAGAGCGGCAACCTGAAGATGCATCTGAAGATCCACACTTGTGAGAAGGCATTCACCTGCAGCCTCTGTGGGAAGGGTTTTACACAGAAACAGACGCTCTACACTCATGTCCGCTTCCACAACAAGGAACGCCGCTTCCTGTGCCAGGTTTGCGGCAAGGGCTTTATGCAAGACGTGGACCTGAAGAGGCACATCCTGATCCACACTGGAGAGAAACCTTACAGCTGCAGGGTCTGTGGGAAGAGCTTCCAGGCTAAACGGTCCCTCAACGGGCACCTTAAAGTTCACATGTTGGGCAGGTCGGCACCAGAGCTGGACCAGAGATCAGAGCAGCAGAGGAAAGATGGCTTGTACTCAGGCTTCATCCAGCTGTAGCGGTCTGGCACAGCTTTAAAGGCCCAGACTGGTGTTAATGCATGTGTTTGACAGTTAAGACATTAAAATGTGTTCTTTGTCCCAAATGTTCTAAACATTTTCAACACCTGTAAGGTAACACTGAGTACCAATACTGAGAATTGAAAAGCTTCTGTCACAGCGCTGCTTCGGGCTCAGAGTCCCAGCAAACCCCGCCGATACTGGACTTTTAATTGTTTTATGAATACCGGAAAGTGTTTAAAATCATAGAACTCTATGTTGGATTTTTGTTTCTCGTAAACATTTTGATATAGATCCAAGAACATCTTGGAGGACATCTTTCTGTTCTTGGACTACAGGAACTAAACATCCGTCCGACGGCATGTAAAACCCTTCCTGGGACTAAAGAGTAAAGGTTCAAGAAGTAACAGTACTCGTAAAAACTGCATTTTGATCAAAATAAAAAGAAGTTCAGTTAAAACGTTCTTCAAATGCACTTATTATAAAAAAAAATACCTGGCTTATTATCACCCAAGATAACTACCTTACTACCAACCAGGATTAGTAGCTTCCTACCAACCATGATAACTAGCTTACTAGCAATCGACGTAACCATTTTATTACCAACCAAGGTAACTAGCTTGTTGTCAACAGGTAAATAGCTTTTTCCAACTGAAGCAAACTATTTTTTATCAACCAAGGTAACTCGCTTATTTTCAAGGTAACTAGCTTACTATCAATCAAGGCAACCAGGTTATTGCCAACAAAGGTAACTAAATTATTGACAACAAAAGGAATCAGCTTTTTACCAACCAAGGTAGCTATCCTACTATCAAGATAACTGGAGTATTACTGACAAAGGTAAGAACTAATTATCAAGTTATCTAGCTTATTACCAACCCTTGGTAGTTTGCTTACAATGAAGATAAGTTTATGACCAGTAGGAGTTACTAGTATTTACCAACACAGGTAATCAAATTTATTGCAACCAAAAAACATTTTTACCAGCCTAGGTAATTATCTCTATCAGAATCACCAGCTCATTATCAAGAAAGAAAACTAGCTCATCACCAACCTGGGTAGTTAGCCTATTTTCAAAATAACTAGCTTATCACCAATCAAGGCAACACGCTTATTACAAAGGTAAATAGTTCATTACCAGCTTTGGTGGTAAGCTTTTTTAAAGAAGAGCTTAACTTAATTACCAATCAAGGTATCTAGGTTATTACAAACCTAGGTAGTTAGTGTATTACCATCCAAGGTAACTAAATTATTAACAACAGGCTAGCTACATAAAAATGTAGGTATCTAGCTTATTACTAAGGGAGGTATATTGGCTTCAATTAAGAAGTTAGCAAGTTTACAGGTAAGGTGGTTAGCTTTTTACAAAGGAAGCTAGCATGGAGCGATCTTGGTGGCCCGCTAAGCAAAAATTTGGAGAAGGAAACAGAGTTTATTTGTTTTGTTTATTGTGGCCTTTTTCTCTGTTTAATAAGTGTTTGTTTTGAAAAGTTTAACTGTATCTGTCCAAAATCCGTGTGGTAATTTTACAGTAGCGCCAGTTGTTTGGTGTAATTTTCAAAATAAATCCATCATGGGAAATATTTTCTCTTCTTGCTGTTCTTGAATATTGATGACCATCACCCACCAAAAGAAGAGAGACAGTAAGACTCAGACTATCCAGACATTCAAGTTGGATGTGGTGGATTGCACGAAGAGTGTAATTTAATGCAATTGATATGTGCAACCAAGGATTACTAAGATGTGTATATGCACACACACACACACACACACACCTGTCAACAGATTGTACTTGTTCCCGTTCATTAGGTGGAAGCCATGGTCAGCAGTGAGCACAATAACAGTTTTTTTTAGGACTCTTGCCCACTTTGGTTGTGGATGAACGGTGGACTTCGTGGCAAGGAATTTCAAATTTGTTGTGTAATACTTAATAAACCAGCATTACCAACATCTTTGATCACATTAAAAAAATGATTTGATGACCTCCGTTGGTGGAGGTTATTGGAATATGGTCAACAGCAGCCCCACATTGGCTGGCTACCTAGGGTTTATGTCATGGCTTCAAAAGGCTTTTTGTAGATCCTATTATGATGCACACATTTACCAAATGTCGTACTTTTAGGTGAAACCTAGGGCAGGGGCTACTTCCAATCTTTCTTAGGGACTGTAGAACCATTTAGCCACTTCCAGTCCTGAAATCTACATCAGATCTCAGCATACGCCTCGCCTGATGAGTGTGGCAATGTTTGTGTTTCATAAGCAGCTAAAAGATGTAATAATCAGTAATGAAATACAGATGTTTTTCAAAAGAATTACACCAAGCATACACCAGAGTTAACTGTTTATAATATATTCTCATGTTCTCAGTATTTACACTTAGTTTATTTTGTTGTGCCTCTGCTGCTGTTACTGTTAAGAAGATCTTTCCCCGTGGGGATAAAGGGTATAGTTTAATTTCATTTTGTTAATTTTTTGACTAAGAGCTCAAATAAATATAGTTTTCTTCTGAAGTGAGTATATTAAAAAAAATGTAATTATCTGATACGTCGTTAAAAAAGTTGGAATATGAAACTTTTATAAAATTATGAAAATAAATAAAAAACTGGTCATGTCACAACTGTGGTAGTGATGTCACATAGACGGTTGTTATATTATAGACTATATTTTGTGTAAAATAAAAGGGAAAAAACATAATAAACATGGGAAATTCAATTAACTTATACTATAAATGAAGAAGAATTTTCAGGCTGAAAATTAAAAATTAACTAAATTTGCAATTACTAGAGCACACCAATCAATCGCAAACCAAAAAAAAAAGGAATACTGTAGATATCAAAGTAAATAAAAACTAAATGTTTCCTCAAGTTGGATATGCTAACATTAGCATTAGCAAATCCAATATTGTGTACATTATCACACACTCCTTGACATTCGTGGTCTTTGTTGCTGTTCAAGCATCTGACACTTCCCTTCCATCTAGTGCTTGTTTAAATTTAATGTAATGGGAAGTTTGGACGCCTATGGGTGTTGACTGTTAGCCGTTTGAAATGGACGCATGTATTTTCATGCATGGATGGAGAATAACGGGATCAGGTGTCCTCCAAGATATGAAAGAACCACATTAATGATGTTGTTTCTCTTTTATAAAGATTATATTTAATCAAATATTAGTGTCATGACTTTCGTCTGAACCATGAGAACAGATTTTTGATAAAAGATCAAAAGGTGGAGCTCAGCTGAATTATTTATCATATACCATCAGGTTGATCACTGCTGACAAAAACCAACCATCCCACAACCAGAGGTTAATTCTGCTGACACAATGCCCAGCTCCACCTCCTCAGACATACAGCAACCAAGACTGGAGGGGAAGTGCAAACTCCTCCAGTGATAAAGAAGAAACAGGAAAGATGGAGGGCAGCCCTCAAAGAGCCCGTGACTAATGGAGAGCCGAGAGTCTGCAACTACTGGAGGGCTATCCTCCTGACTTGACAGAACTTTGATACGCACATGAGGAGCTTACCCTAACCTGGCGCACCGAAGAGACACAACAAGAGCCACAACCGAATGACAGTGGACTGACCTTCAGTTCAAGCCTCTAGGATCACCTGAAAACTCACAAAGACCATCAGAAGCGACAGGGGTGCGGAGGAGGATGGTCAGGACAAAATGGATGTAAAACAGCACTCTAGGGCTGTAGAGTAGGTCACGATTCCTTCCACAGCTGAAGCCTCCTGAGGAAACATGCTGAAATGAAATGCTACATTTCTTGGTCGATCGGTGGCCACTATCACATGTGCAGGAAAGACTTCAGGCAGGTGGGATGGCTGAATGCTCACAGGCTGACACAAACTGGCTAGAAGCCTTTGAGCGGCAGCCTCTGCAACATGAGCTTTAGTACCAAAGGTTACCCGGAGGCCAAAGTTCACTTTCAATAGAAGGAGCAAGTCGTCAGCTGTCACCTGTACTGGAAGGCCTGAAGAAACACCTGCTAACACATTATGGAGAAAAGCTCTACAGCTGGCATAGGTGCGTGAAGAGCAACTGGGAAAAAAGCTTGCAAGAAGTCCACATGAAAGTCCAGCTGGACATATGGATCGGCAAGGAACCAATCAGAGAGTGAAAACTAGTAAGAATGGTTTGCAGGCCCCGGTCACCAGCTGTAGCGTTCACTCAAACTATCTAAGGCAATTTATTTTTTTAACTAATGATTTATACATGCCACTCACTTTAATACATTTTACAGGATTATTGCATGTTACTAACGTGACTTCTTCCCTGGAGTCTTTGTGCTTTCTCTCCCTGTAAGGTCACATGGTTGGTGATTGCATCTGCTGCTGTGGACCTGCTCGATGTCAACTCATTTCAAGGTCATCATTGTGATGATTACAGTCATTATTACTGTAGTAGTATTTCCCAATAAGCTTTTGCTAAATGTTATATTACTATTATTGTAATATCAACCTGGGATCCCTGCTGCCGCCGCGGCCCAACCCTGGAGAAGTGGAAGAAAGTGGATTAGCATAGCTGATATCATTGCTTCTATATCTCTCTTTTCAAACCCAACCGGTCATGGTAGGCCGTCCACCCTGAGTCTTGGTAGTTCTCGAGGTTTCTGCCTGTTAAAAGGCAGTTTTCCCTCGCCTCTGTCGCCAAGTGCTTGATCACGGAGGAATTTGGTGGGTCTCTGTAAGAAAATTATATACAGAGGTCTAGACCTGCTCTTTCTTGAAAGCACCTTGAGACAACTGTTGTTGTGAATTGGCACTAAATAGATAAAGATTGATTGACTGATTATATCAAAGAAATTATTTTCTTGTGTAAATGATTGTTTTGTCTTTTAAACAATAAAATATTAGGGCAAATTCTTAATCAAAATTACCTGAAAGCATCAATTGTCACAAATTTTAGTCACAGCCAAAGGTTGTAGTATGTACATATAGCACCTTTTTTTATCCAAAGAAAATCGGGGGGGAAGAATCCTTGAGAGGGCGCTTCACGGTACTGGTTGGAGTGACTTAGAGTGACCACTTTGGTGGGTTCTAACCACCGTAGACCAGGAAGACCCACAAGACCTGCAGTTCTGGCGATGCTTTGATCCAGTCTTAAAGCCATAACAACTTGGTTCTTGTCAAAGTCTCTAAGATCCTTACATCTGTTCATTTTCACTTGCCTTCAACATCCCCTTCAGGACAAAATGTTCCCACAGTCTAATATTTCCCACCCACTGAAATGTAACTATGGTAACCACATAATCAATGTTATGACACAGCATTGACCACTAGATGGAAACACAGCATTGGTTTCCCCCGAAGCTGACACCTGACAAAGATGTCTGTTGTGATCAGACACATTCTTCATTTAGTGTCAGAGAAGGGAAATGTGTTTACATCAGCAGGAGTTTGTGTGTGACTTCCTGTTTCACCGGGGTTTCCGGTTTAAACACACACTGAGAGGCCGCATGTGTGTTTTCATTGACTTTATGGGCCAAACAAAACCTGCTAGTACACAACCATAATACCTTACTAGAACAAACAAATAAGGCCACCTACAAAATGTTGGTGAATTTAACAAAGGGAAAGAAGAAATAATCTCAAAACATTAAATTATAAGTACATATACGCGTATTACAATGTTAAAAATACAATAAGAAGGAAATAATACATTTTTAAAAATTAAAGTAAATAAATAAGTACAATCAGAGAGAGAGAATGATGGGTTAGGAAGTTCAAAGGTTGAGGCTGAAGAATGGAAAGGCAGTTGGTTCTGATGACATACCAGTGGAGTTATATATGTTTACAGGAGGGAGGGCAGTGGAGCGTTTAACTAGACCAGCGGCCCTCAAT